>WURV02157816.1:0-16148 GCA_011762755.2 Epimenia babai | reverse complement strand
TATGATTAAGATATACATCGAAAAGTTTAGATATTAGCAAGGGCGTTGATGATGCAAAGAGAATAATTAGCTCTGAAGCCCTTTTCTCCCTCCCTCTCTCCCTATCTCTTCCCCTCTCCTTCCCTCTGTCTATCCCTCTCTCTCCCTCTCTCCCCTCTTTCTCCCTCTTTCTCTCCCCTCTCTCTCCCTCTTTTCCCCCTCTTTCTCCCCCTTTCTCTCCCTCTCCCCTCTTTCTCCCATTTCTCTCCCTCTCTCCCCTCTTTCTCCCCCTTTCTCTCCCTCTCCCCTCTTTCTCCTCCTGTTTCTCCCTCTCCCCTCTCTCCAAATACCACGTTTACATCGTCAGTTTTTGGTGAAAATTCTTTAAAAACTTAAGAGTAAAATTTGCAATTCGACAACGATACGTTAATAATAGACGACCAATATATGCAACAATTGCGGTTGAGCACTGACGCCAAAAAAATCTTAGTAATCGCATCACGAGACCCAGACTCGGCGGATTTAAAATAATCGACAAGTAGGGATGGAAGATGTCCGTCATTACTAGTTCACGTCAAATCGATTCTTCAATCGTCGACAATATTGACAAAAATGGAGAAATTGTTAATAGTAGTCATGGAGGAAAGCGACTGGAATAGGCATGGGCATTTATGGTACGTAGAAACGGACGGGTCTTTTACCTCGGATATCAATCTCGTAGTAGTTAGTGCGCTGCCCACTGGACCAAAACATTCGTGACGGTTTAGATTGGGCACGGGGACATGCTGGATGGACGTACGAGAGTGGGAAACGAGTCACGTTCTCGGCTGATTCACGTTTCTGTTTAGACGATGGCATACGTGTACAACGTCGACAGTCTCTATCTATATATTCGTGGAATACGCCCGTTACGTAGGGGGTAATGCAATGGCTTGAGCCGAACTGAACTTGTACGCGAAGAATTACACCCCAGCGCTAGGCTGATGACATCATCTGACGGCATGTCCCGGCATTATCAGAGGCACATGAAGACGGGATATCAGTCATTTCCCAACAGGTCAACGCAAAACCTCACGCTGTCATCATCTCCATGAATGCTTTACACAATGCTGGTGTCACCGTCCTCCCTATGCTCACACGTCCACCAGACATGTGATATTCAGGAAATGGGAGGAGACACACCACATGATGAAAATTGTCTTTATAAACAGTAGTCAAAGAAGACTTTCTCTGTATGTAAGAAGACTTTATGGATTTTTTAAATTTAAAATGAAGATGACTAAAATGTTAGGTTTGCATGAGGACGGTACACACGCACGAGCAGATACACATTCCCTTTTTAAATCTTACACTTTTGCCCACAAGATTTATTTTGTAATTGTAGAGTTACACGCCTAAATTTCGCCTTGTTTAGGCGTCGTCTCTTCTGCTTTAATGTTACAGCTAGCAGATTCAGGATGCAGAAATCACAAGTCACTCTCAGTTAACACATTAACGAAAAGAGCAATTAGTGTATACCAATTCAGGTTGATATACATTTTTATCTAATGATTACATATATTTTGATAGGACAATTACGCTCGCAGAAATTCATTATGTCAATACCAGTTATTTATATCTAATAACCGTGGTATCATAGCTTGTAGTTCAATACCCCACAGATCACTGAAGTTAATGTCATATATTATTTATGTAATGCGGGGCCATCATGAGAAAATCCCAATTCTGAGCCATTTTCATTATTTATCGAACATCGACGTAAAAAGTAACTATTTAACCGATCCTAAAATATGGTTTCTGACCATGCATGGTATTGGCCCACGGTAGTCGGTGTATTGTGTTTCTGTGAAAGTTTTAAAGTTTTATGATGTTGTAGACACGAATCGCCGCGATATGGGGAGACGCCAATCTCCCGGGACACGGTTCGAGATCCTCAGTGAAAGTGCTCTCGCCAACGGCAAGGGTAAGCTCCCTTTGTAGCGTATGTTTCATTACGACAGCCATATTCCTGGACCATCTTATATCTAAATCTAAACTGTATCAATATAAAGTCAACTACTTTTACTATAAAACACCCCACGTAACAATAAAGGCTGTATTAGTGTACAATGCACTCATCTACTGTGGCAACATAGAATGTAACAATATTAAATGTACCGTATATGGGTGGTAAAATTTTGAAAGGACAAAATTATGATGTTTCAGTGTTACTCGAATTTTCCTGTTTTATTTGTACCCTTTCTTAATGCTATATAGCCCTTGTCCGTTGGTTACAGACTTGTACACCACTAACAATAACCAGATTTGCGAGAATATCTCCTTTGAACTCCGTGACAATTCTTTATTCACCATAGATATATGACTTAGAACGACTATTTGAATCGTGAATTTTTTGCCTATATTGAAAATATGAACTCTAATACACATTAATGTCGATGCGTATAAATATCGAAAACTCGGACGTAAATTATTTGTACCGACGAAAAAAAGCATCATATTATGATATGGGACCGTATTTGCTTTTGGGACGTTATACAAATCACAACAGACGTATCAATACAAACACTTGGATCTAACCAATCATCGTCTTGCAAACTGTAATAATGTCGTAAAATAATTTTATACACACGTATAATATTATATTTGATATAATATTATATAATATTATTATATATTCTGATAAATGTAGCATTACGTAATACTATGCAAATGCTGTGGGACTGTGACGGAGTTGACAGATGCGCTGTGAATGGCAAAAAATCATGAAATATACAAATCTCCTCGCGAATCTGGTTATTATTAGTGATGTACTAGTATGTAACCAACAAATAAATATTACATAGCATTTGGAGAGAGTACAAGTAAAGCAGGAATATTTCAGGGACTTTAATAAATCGTAATTGGTCCAATAAAAAATTCACCCATATATATCAGTTTAACATTCACTTATCTACTGTAACAATATAAAATACACGCATAAAACACTCAGCTGCATTTTCAGTTTAATCCGTCTAATTGTTGCTATTTATGACAACATCCACGATTGAGTGGTGCAATAACAATAGAGTTCTATTTGTAGGCCTTCATTGGATATGCGTCAACATTTTTTTGTTATGATTTACAACGAAAATCTCCGTAAAACGCGGAGAATTGCCCAGGCTTGATAGACATACATGCAACTAACGGCCAGTGGTCATCAGTATAACACAATCTTCATCCAATCATTTCCATCTATATATTTCTATAACTATGCGTTAACCGCCATTTTACAAGCCGCGCAATCAGCTTTAAAGTACTATAGAAGTCGTATTATTTGTTAGCTATTTCCGTTAAAAAGAAAATGCTAGGTTACCATCTTATGAGATAAATTGAATTTATTCGTGAGCTACCGTTCGAAAACAAGTTTTGTCAAACAAATAGAATGAAATTGTTCAACATGTAAAACGCGAAGAAAATATATATACAAAATAGTATATATTGAGAGTTGTTATTATTAAACTTGGTACACGGTGACATTTGTCGCTGTAGTTAGCAGCTGTTGTGACGTCGATACCAAGCTAAAAACGAACATACAGAGTAAAATCGTGCTCTGGCTGCCTCCCGCTGCAGCCAAACTCGAATCGGTTCATACTACGGCCCGACTGTACCCATTACGTGCATAAATGTCTTTCGGGAAGATTAAGGCCACGCGAAGCACTTGATACCGCTGTGTAGCACGATTACTGGTTCCGTGACATCTGTGAGGCAAACAATCGACCCATCCGTAGTTAGATGAGTAGGTAGACAGGTGCAGAGGTAGGTAGAAAAATCACAATAGATCAGGTGCATGGATAATTGGATATATCGTTAGTTAGATATGTACATGCAGACGTACTCCATTTGAATATGGGCGGAATGATCGAGGCAGAGACGTCACGGACGACACGGACCGTGATTCATTTGGTCTTGTGATAGACGGGTCAACAATGAGCAATCGCGTACGGTCGCGTCGCCATAGAGAATATTTATAGATCATGGATTAACGAATTGCGATAAATATCACCCCGCCCTCATCTGCGATGATGACCTTCACCGTACTGCAGCATTTTTGGCTCCAAATCCTGTTGCTTTAGCCACTAATGTATTCATTTATCCTGGAGGCTTTCAAAAAGATTTAATTAATATTCCAATGTATGTATACTGTCTCTGGTAATCGGGAACACTGTAATATTTGAGCCTTCGGGCTTAATGGCTCCCGATGATGTTGCTGTTTTTATGAGACAGTTTTAAAACCTGAACCGAAAGCTACCCATGGCGAGATGCGTGATTAGTGCCACCCGGATAATTAGTGCTAATCCGGGCTCTACGTAATAACAAATGTGATTCGATTAAATATTCCACATGTCAACACGATGACTGTAGACACTGGACCCGCATCGCTTCAACTGCCGGCCATAATTCGCAATTAAAACAATCTGTAGATAATCGGCCCGTAGCAACCGGGCACGTTGCTGGGCGATTTGTGCATGTAGGCTACAGACCACCATCGGTTTCACAATACCTTTGGTATTTCCCCTCGAGTGATGTGACATGTTTCGATATTCTATCCTAATGGATATCGTTGTTCCGTAACAGTTTTTTTTTTGGGGCGGCGTTAGGAATGAATTGAAATGTTGAATACAGTCACTACACAGTTCCGTGGTTATTGATATCCCCGTATATCGTAACGTCTCTTTCGGGTGCTTGTGGTGGGTGTGGTTACCATATAGGCTCTTACATAAAGCAGCAATAACTATGGTAAATGTCTTGTAACTTTTATTCGTTACCGTGACATCAGACGAGGCTATTAAGCTGTTGAGCCGACAATAATTGAATGATATACCACCATGTAGTAAAGAGTTACGTAATGATAAATTGCCTCAGAAATGTCCACAACACGCGATACACTGACGACGTCTATAAAACACAAATGACGTTCACCATCTTCCTAGACATAACGGTGATTTTTTAGGATAAATTTACTTTGGAATATGTGAGCACACAGTCCTTCACACACTGTACAGCGACACCATGATTTATTCACCCTGACCTTTAAATAGTAAATTAAAAGAGCTAACAAGTGATGACCCGTGTGACTATACAGAATATTGGTAATTAGGATGGCCAAAACCTCGTCCCATCAGGGGTATAGGTTGTTCTTATGCATTCCTCTCCAGCTATACAGAATATTATTATTGTTATTCTTTTCGGTGCTAGATATCCTGGTGTGATCTTTGGTATAGTAAACTCCGTTTCATTGCTAGATTTCCTGGTGTGATCTTTGGTATAGTAAACCATGTGTGCAGCCAAGTAGCACGAAACAGTCTAGAGATGTGTATGAACCAAAACGTATTGTTTTCATTTGGTCATTCTAGCGATCGATATGATTCCGAAGTTGATGGACTTGATGTAAATGAATATGTCAGTGGACTCAGCACTGTGGTGAAGTTGGCAGCTGATAAACACATGTAGTTGGCAGCTAATAAACACATGTAGTTGACAGCTAATAAACACATGTAGTTGGCCATGTGTGATTATTTCGGAGGGTCTGAGTCAGAAACCAAAATACAATTAGGCTATCATATGACGCTGATGGATCGAGAATGATCTCACCACACGTCGTTAATTGTTCATGTAGTAACAACTCATTTCTATCTAATGCCAATGCTACGAAGTCTGGAATCAATTTTAAATTCACCAGAAGCGTAGAGTAACTGTACTCAGGTGAAATAAAAACAGCCACTTCCCCCTTCATTAAGTAAATCTGTGTCAATACCTGAACATAATTTGTATGCAAATAGACAAGCTTGGAGTGCTCGACTCGTTACAGAAACCGGTCTCTAAAATGGATTGTAAATAGCGATATCTTATATATATAGCTTATAAATAGCGATATATATATATATTATTTTATTTATTTATTTATTTATTTAAATCAGACACACCATATATGAAAACATATAGCAGTCCATAGTAACTAAAGAAAGAAAAAAAAGAAGAAAAAGTAGAACACCCCCCAACAAAGACACACACAAAAAATAGTTATTGAACTATACTACAATGTCATAGGAATAGGTACAAAAGACTCTCCCATCGTGCCATTATCAAAGACCAGTACCTTCGATCACTTTGCATTAGGTTTCGCACCAGCCTGTTTGCCGAATTATAAAACCTATAATTATTAAACCTATTTATAACATGGCCATCATTTTACTTGTGATGCATATCGTGGGATATGTCAGATCACTTTAAGGTGAAGATAAAGTAAAACATTCGCAGACTGCAAGTGTCAGCTAGAGCTCTCAGGCTCTCAGATGTCTTTAGAATATATGTTTACCATAGCTATTCAATGCAGATACAATACCTTTGACACTCCTGTTAGGGATAACATCAAGCATCCACCAATTTTAGAAATGGGTTTACTTCAGCAAGCGGGGATAAATTATTCACTGGTGATCATCGCAGAAGAGCTGACTGACCGGTGGTTTTGACTTAAGACCAGGTGGTTACGAGTCTAATGAATCTAACGGCTTACCACTTAATAGCAACAACATTTCCAGTAGGAGGACTTTTGTAATAGCAAAACCCGCACCTTAATGGGTGACAAAATGAAAATTATTCAGATAAACTCTAACTAATGTCTAATAGAAGGTGCATTACCGATGACAATCATGTTATCTAGAATAAATAGCTCATCCACCATGATAGATGATAGGGGATGCATGTGAACAGTTACGTAATGGCAAACAGTCATTTCCATAACCTCTCGGGGATCAAAATTACGATGATAATAATGATGATGATGGGAAGCTTAGTATGAATTTGTGTGAAATTATACATAAATGCATCGTCAAACAGAGAGTGATTTGTGGAGTAAAAAATGTATTGTGGGAGTTTGACACTGAAAGAGTAGAGTGAATTTGCTCAGTGAGGTTCGGTGGTGAATGAGTATAGTTTAACAGTGAATGGATATAGTGATAATTTCACAGTGAATGTGTATAGTGACAGTTTCACAGTGAATGTGTATAGTGACAGTTTCACAGTGAATGGGTATAGTGAAAGTTTTACAGTGAATGTATATAGTAAATGTGGGCAGTGAGGATTTTACCGTGAATGTGTAGTGACAGTTTTACAGTGAATGTGTTACAGTGAATGGGTAAATGATGATTTTACAGTGACTATGCACAGTGAAGGTATTAAATCATAGAAAATGTGTGCAGTAATGAGTACAGTGATAGTTTTACGGAGAAGGTGTATAGTGAGGGTTTTACACTGAATGCATACAGTGAATGTGCGTATTGAGGGTTTTACAGTGAAGATGTGCATATAAAGATAAACACTGTACAGACAGTACATACCCGGGCGCGAGTGATCGTACAGTGGAGTGCATTGTTGACTGAGTCGTAGAGCAAGGAATATTCCAGTGTACCATACTCAGCTGAAAGATTAAAAAGCGTGACATTTAAAGCACAGTTTCATTGTTAGTAATGGTTGGTAAAACAAAAATTTGTAACACCATAATAGGTGCGATGCGATTTCGTGAGTTCGTTGAAAAAAACAGTTTTTGCAAATTGTTGATAAAATCTCTGTTAATTAGTTTAAGAAATATATTTTATCCATTAATATTTATGCGGCGTTCATTAATTAAAATAAAACTCTTTTTATTCTGTTAAATAAACTATTTTTGAACATTAGTATTTAGAACTTAAGTTATATGTTCAACGCCTGCTAGCCATCAATAGATGAAATATCAATAAGACACAGACGATATGGTTCGACAATTACAGTATGAATTGAAATTAAACATGGGGAAATAATAATAATAATGGCAATTTATAAAACGCATTAATTGGTGATGACACCGTCTAGTGACGCTAAACATAAAATCACAATGACAATAACTAGTTGACAATAAATACAGCACAAAGGGCATTAATCATGAGGGAGTATTTTATGATAATTAAAAAGGTCTGTTTTGAGTTTGGATTTAAAAAGCTGAAAATTAGTGCATAGACGGATATCAGTGGACAGATTATTAAAAAGAGAGGGAGCAGCGAACGAAAAAGATCTGTCGCCGAAATAGGTGTGCTTAGTTTTAGGGATAACAAGAGTGGTGGATGATGAGTATCGGGTGGGTCTAACAGGTTTGTAAATGGTGATGGCATTCTGCAGGTAAAGCGGGGATTGGCCATAGATACATTTGTGCGTGAGGATTTTGAACATAATGCGAAACTTTACAGGTAACCATTGGAGGCTGATAAGTACCGGGAAATGTGCTGACGGTGGGACGTATGGGCGATGGAAATCCAAGGAAAAAAGGAAATTTACATATAGAATCAAAAAATTTGACGACCTAACAACAAGAATTTGTCAAAAATTAATGAAAGTGCATGCAATATCTGTAATACTAACAATTGTACTTAAATAAAAGGCTACGAGAGCTCTTACATGATGAGAAGTTCGTTGGCCAGTTGAGTCAAAAGTACACTTATGTGCAAAAATATGTATATTTTCTCTTCCTTTTTTTGCCTGGATGATAAAGACAGAGATTCTCACATGAATCACTTTCGGGAGACGATGCTGATCCATCTTCGGCCGTGGACAAGTATTTGTTGAAAGCGACGTCTATATCGCCATCTTCCTCATCGACCTTCGACATGACTCCGTTGTCGTGTGACGATATTCGTAAAGAGTCATTCCGGCTCATGCCTGCGTAAGGAGATGGTACGGTGGTGATGTGTCCTTGGATGTAACGCGATGGATATAACGGGATGGATGTAACGCGATGGATGTAACGGAAGGGATGTAACGGGATGGATATAAAGCGATGGATGTAACGGGATGGATGTAACGGGATGGATGTAACGGGATGGATGTAATGGGATAGATGTAACGCGATGGATGTAACACATTGGATGTAACACGATGGATATAACGCAATGAATGTAACGCGATGGATGTAACGCGATGGATGTCACACAATGGATGTAACGAGATGGATGTAACGCGAATGGGAGGTAGCCAGGTAACAGCGCGGATAATTGGATAAAAGAGAAATAGAGATAAAAATATTTGGTTTTCGTGCGGTGAGAACATATGACCTCTAAATCACCACCATCCTGCTCAGTTGGTAGTGCAGCCGACCACTGATGTTTATATACCAAACTTTATGGTGACTTGACAGTTCACAAGAGGTCATTGGAGACGGCAGCTCTCCTCCATGAGCCAGCAAGATTCTACTTGATTAGTGCATATGAATAATTAAGCGCTGGATGCATATGGTGCAAATCCTGTTGTGTATGGTGCCCGTCTGTGGGTGTACTCGTGGGATTGGGTGTACCCGGTACCAGACTCACCCCCGAGCGATGATATCTCGCTATCAGACTCATCGTGGACATCGTCTCTGCTGCTCTCCGTGGCGCTCATCTGACCGGTGAGCACGCTGCCACTGGCGATGCTCGTCTTACTGTCTGCGACGCTGTGTCCCCCGTAGATTGTGGCCAGGTTGCCGCTAGCAACGCTCACCGAATCGCTCTCTGAAAGCGTCGCGGAAACTACGGTTAGATGCGACAGTTAGCCGCTGTTAGTACGACTGGAACGATCGTAGCTAACAAGAACAGTCAAGAACTGACTGAATAAACGTTAAACAGTCGGAGGTCACGAGTCTTTCGAATCCTCGACTGACAAAGATTTCTCCTGGTCATGACTGCGCTATCTGAACAAACTATCAACTCAAGTTGAAAAGTATATATTTGATATAGAGTAGAGATACATTCTGAACACATGAAGCGAGATAAAATTCGACAGGGATTTTATCGTTCTTTCAAGTAATGTATACAAATTCTTTTAGAGGCAAACAAAAGGTCCTTTAATGACTAAATATTAAGTGAGAAGATTGGATAATGTCCATTGAAGAATGATCCAGGAAGACTGATCCAGGAAGACTGATCCAGATTACAATACATCCAGTATTCCAGATGGAAAAATCAATTTTATCCGCATCTATCTATATACAGCTTTCAACTTTCATAGTGTCTTATAATTTTCATGTTATTTTTATCATCACATTTATCACAAGTTGAGATGTATATATTCGATATAGAATAGACACACAAATAGAACACATGAATCGGGATAAAATTCAACAAGGATTTTATTGTGCCTCAAAGTGATGTATATAAATTTTTTTAGAGACAAACAAAAGGTCCTTTAATGACTAAATATTAAGTGAGAAGATTGGATAATGTCAAGTGAAGACTGCTCCAGGAAAACTGATCCAGGAAGGCTGATCCAGATAACAAAATATCCAGTATTCCAGATGGAAAAATGATTTTTATTCTCATCTATCTATATACAGCTTTCCACTTCACCTTATAAATTTCATGTTGTTATTTTTATCATCGCATTTATCACATCCATTTTGATATGAGTTGAAATTTACAAATGGTCTACCTTTCCTCATGCCCGTGTTAAAGCAACTAATTAATGACAGCGTCACGCGCTGACCAGTGCACATTGTCCTGTTTACTATACCGGCTCATTATTGATTTTTACAGGCTTGGATCAGACAGGCCGCTCAGCGATGATGTACACACAAAGTGCTCGTGTTTAATGAATGATACAGCGCGATATTCAGACGTGCAACTCGATCGAAAATACCGTTATCTATCGATTTAAACGTCGCAAAATATTCATGAAGTCGTTAGTACTGGGTATGCCCATTAATAATGTCGAGGGTTGCATGACAGTAAAGTGCATCTGTGCAGCGTTGTGGCTTGATGTAAATATAACGAGCGATTACTCAATGACCTGTAATAGGATAAGTGGGTTAAATGTATGAGCAAAATAAACACGAGCTTAACACAACGTTTCTTTGTGGGCCTCGCGTAGTCATTAGCATCGGCTATTTTTCTGACAGCTCTTCGAATTTCAGAGGAAAAAGTGACAGAAAACTGAATATTGCGCAAGAACTCCCGCATCCAGCATAATCTCTCATGATGTCTAAATCAATGCTGAGAACATACCTACTTACACTGACTTGAATTCCTATGGTTCGCATTTTTAAATTAATATCTTTCCTAAATCACTATGGGTGTTTTAGTACTGTGGATCACCTCGTGAGCATGCATTGCATGGAATGGGGGGTACATAACCGCATCATCAGTCTACAATACAAATGTGAAGTGCTGAAACAAACACCAACCAGAATCCGCAGTCATTTTAGCCCGCCGGCGAATGACCTTGACATCATCATCAGACGACTCCGAGCTCTCGTGGTTGCTGCTATCACCATAACTACCTATACGAACATATATGACACTTTTCACTTCGAATTGGCGAATAAAATATGTATTTGTGATTAAAAAATTGTTCTGTAATACATATAGTTGTTGAAAACATAGCATAATGAAAATTTAAAACATTTTAATTACATGAGTGATAGCGCCAGGAATATATAAGGCTATGATAGATTGATTCACTGATCTAAAATATGTAAAAAATTAACGCAACACCTTTTAGATAAGCAAACTGGTTTTATTGATCACAAGCTTTCGCTTTTAGCTTCATCACCATATTTGCGTTAATCCTTCACATCTGTGTTTATTCGACCAATGCAGATACCCACCCTTATACTACATCAAAAATACTAAGAATTCATAAGATGATGAACTCCTAGTCAACAGCTCACCTCTGCCCCGACTCCAGGTGTTATAAGTACGTGTGGGTGTGGAGGTGTTTGACCCCTTTTGAGTTTGTGTCTCCTGTATAGCAGTCTTCTGGTTTACGTACTTGCTGTTTTCTGCCTTCTTTAAAGGCAACACGTGCTTAGGAATGCCTTTGAAGAACCAGGCACCTGACCTTTTCCATACCTGTTACATTGTGTTAAATGAGAGTGTTTTAGCGACAAGATGTCAGAGTGTAGTTTAACTATAATAATAATGTCAGTTGTCTCCTGTCCTCTGCTTCAAGATGCACAATCTAACGAAAACATAAAGGAAGTGAGAGAATATTTTATAGATATAAGCAACATTGTGTATGGTCTCGCCATGTTTTTTACCGTGTTCTCCTAACTTGATTCAAGAAAATGATAAATATACGCCATATTCCGTATCGATACGCCCTCAATACACGCAGAGTATCACGGACATTGATTGAAAGAGAGGGTGCAATCATTGGATTAATCAAATAACTCGGAGAAATGATTGCCGTATAGAGACGCCTCGGTAATGCTGGAGTAAGTCGCATGGAGTGGAGGTAGACGGGGGGGAGTGTCTGGTACCGTATACCGCGTTATCGATCAGCTAGATACCCGGTAAGTCTAAATTAATGAGTGAGAAGTCATCTCGGCCAAATCAGGAAATTGTTCCAATCGCCCTACAAATGACTGCAATGTTGCGGAAAACAATTTGCTTTAAATATTTACGGTTAAATGGCAATAATCTAATATGGCTGAATATTTTAACAAGACTGATTTGGCATTTTGGCTATTGGGAACTATAATTCTGGAATTCAAAATACCAGATTTATTTAGCTAGATCAGATATTTGAATTATTGGCCAAATGTGGTTGATTCCATTCATAAGTGTGGACCGAGGCCAATGCTAAATGTGGCCCTGAGTTCCACTGATTATAAACCCACTTATAACATATTCTATGTCTCGGATGATCTGTTTTTTCACCTATTTGTATCTAGATATGTATGTATGTAGTGCTAGGCCGGCCTAAATCATCGGGCTCGTAATTTGGTCTGTTTTAGATCGACGGTTTCTCTCTCCTGTATCTGTTTGCTTTGTACTTATTAAAAGTATATTTTGCTAGCAGTGCTAAATTAATTTTTTTAAAATACATAGTTATAAAGATTGTTCTTTAAAAATCTTTCTGTCATACATCCTCACACTTTGGGCATATCATCACACTTTGGGCATATCATCACACTTTGGGCATATCATTACACTTTGGGCATATCATCACACTTTGGGCATATATTTGGGGCATATCACCATACTTGTGGCACACCATCATACTCGGGGCATATCATTATACTTTGGGTATATCAACATACTTGGGGCACATTATCATACTTGAGGTGTAAGATGGATGCTTATTTAGGTGCCCTATCCTGCCATGGCGACTGTGTCATTGTCGATAACACTTGAGATAAATGAAGTAGCCTTTGCTCCTCTTTGTGTCAGATTTGTCTAACCTTTCGAAATTCTGCTTGTCTGTATTCTAAATTGGTATTCCATCTATCTACAAATGTGTTTTTCTGAAGCTGTTAACTGCACTGGAAGTTGCGCAGTCTGTTACAGGTAAAATTGGATAAAAGCCAGTGTGAAATCACATTAATTTCTTAAGGCGCATCTTGCCGTCAGAGTGGATTGCATGCAATTTAGGGTTATTGATTAATGCTCGAGCTAGTCTATTACCTGTAATGTTTTTCGGGTAAAAATGCCTGAAACCCAGTGTGCTCATTGGGGTCTGGGCTACCCTTGGAGCATGCAGTGTGGTTATGTAAGAGCTTCCCGCTGATGTGGCTGTGCCCTGCATGCTCTATTGATGATCTCTATGGCACCTCTCAGCTATCTTCTTATGGCACCTCTGAGGTTTCTTCTTATGGCTCCACTCAGGTATCTTCTTAATGCACCTGCTAGCTATCTTCTTATGGCACCTGCCAGCTATCTTCTTATGGCACCTGCCAGCTATCTTCTTATGGCACCTGCTAGCTATCTTCTTATGGCACCTGCCAGCTATCTTCTTATGGCACCTGCCACCTATCTTTTTAAGGCACCTCTCAGGTATCGTCTTATGGCACCTCTCAGCCATCTTCTTATGACACCTCTCAGGTATCTTCTTATCGCACCTCAAAAATATCTTATCGCACCTCTCAGCTATCTTCATATTGCACCTCTCAGGTATCTTATTGCACCTCACAAATATCTTCTAATAGCACCTCTCAGCTATCTTCTTATGGCATGGCACATCTCAGGTATCTTATGGCACCTCCCAGGTATCTTTTTATGGCACGTCTCGGGTATCTTATGGCACCTCACAAATATCTTCTTATCGCATCTCTCAGCTATCTTCTTATGGCACCTCTCAGGTATCTTATAGCACCTCACAAATATCTTCTTATCGCACCTCTCAGCTATCTTCATATGGCACCTGTCAGTTATATCATGTTATTGTAAATAATCAACTAAGTAACTAACTCACTAACCAACCAATACTAAGTTATTAATTAACTAACTCATCACTAAACAACTAACCAACTAACCAACCAACTAACTAACAATCCTACTAAGTAGGGTGATTTTGCTCAATCTGATTGTTGTTTCATGAGAATACTGAGTCTCTAGATAGCTGAACTAGACATGAAATATCATCTACAGTCTACTCATAATCTGTTTCTCATGCACTGATATTACACAGTGAGTACAGTATGTGAAAATCAATGCTGTAACCTCATTTAGTTCGAAACAAGATATCAAATGTAGAATAGCAAAAAATAATTTGCCGACTTTCACAGTGTGGATTCAGAAAACTACAATGATACTAATTAGAAAGAGAAATTCTTTGGGGATAGCGAATGTATTAGGGGAGACAATATTCTATCTAGCTATGTTATCGCACAACGTATAAACTTGCCATGAAAATTTTATTGTCAATACGTAGCTAGGAAACACATGGGAAAAATCATGAAATAAAAATAGATGAAATGTATTTAATTCATATGAATAAATTAATCGTCTGGAGAAATGCGTTAAGAAATGCTGTAGCCGTCATGTGGTTTCAGACCTCAGAAATATCACATATAAAAACATTTATATACGCATTACATATTTTGCTACTGCCACCGAATGTTTTGAAGGTACGGAGAGGCATTATTTTGAATGTCACTGGCAGGCATTATTTCGAATGTCACTGGCAGGCATTATTTTGAATGTCACTGGCAGGCATTGTTTTGAATGTCACTGGCAGGCATTATTTTGAATGTCACTGGCAGGCATTATTTTGAATGTCACTGGCAGGCATTATTTTGAATGTCACTGGTAGGCATTATTTTGAATGTGACTGGCAGGCATTAATTTGAATGTCACTGGCAGGCATCATTTTGAATGTCACAGGCAGGCATTATTTTGAATGTCACTGGCAGGCATTATTTTGATCGTCACAGGCAGGCATTATTTCGAATGTCACTGGTAGGCATTATTTCGAATGTCACTGGCAGGCATTATTTCGAATGTCATTGCAGGCATTATTATGAATGTCACTGGTATTTACTAACATAAATAAACCTTGGCTTGTCCCTTTTTATAAACCGCACTGAAAAAACCATTTATGCAGGTTGCTAAAAAATATCGATGAGTTGTTTGTGACCTTCCATGGATCGATATGTGCAACACATATGTGCTAACCACAAATTAACGTAACGTAACATACATAACGTATGTATGTATTTAAATACAGCTTGCGATCATCTTAAGCAAAGAGAAGCTAAGCACGACATTTATAGACCACAAGTATCAGCCATTAAAATCTCTCGGACGAGGTTTACAATCAATGTTTATGGTAGCTATTCAGCGCTGATGCAATACCTTCAATAGTCTCGTATCACCCTTTAAGGATAATATTGAGCATCTATCTATTTTACAGATGGATCTACTGCAGTAATTGAGGGTAAATGATTGGCTGAGGATCATCACAGAAAAGCCACCTAGCGGGCAGTTTTGAACCAGCGACCTAAATTTGCGAATGGGTTACCGGTGCATGTTATAGAGCTGCCTACCCCCACCCATAAATACGTAATTTACTTATTTTTACTTTGAGTCACGAAGCAAGCAGTCTGACCACTTGACTATTTGCTCCTCTGAGTATCAAGTATTATGCTGTTTATATACTGGGATTATTGGAAAATCCAGCAGTCAATCATTTAATGAATATAGAAGTGACGAAGTACATGACATTCAGAAGTCATTCATTTAATGAATATAGAAGTGACGAAGTACATGACATTCAGCAGTCAATCATTTAATGAATATAGAAGTGACGAAGTACATGACATTCAGCAGTCAATCATTTAATGAATATAGAAGTGACGAAGTACATGACATTCAGCAGTCAATCATTTAATGAATATAGAAGTGACGAAG
>WURV02157805.1:0-16149 GCA_011762755.2 Epimenia babai | reverse complement strand
GAAAGAATAGATCGAACACGGACGGGCATCTCGGTGACATTCTTTTGGAGAATGGTTTGGCTCAGCAGAAATTGGGTCAGACCGCTGCGGCCACTCAATTCTTGGAAGAAGCTCTGAAGATTTTTGAGCAATCATCGGGACCTGAAAGCAAACGAGTTATCGACTTAAAGGCAAGACTTGACCAGGTATCCGGGAATTGAGTTTTAAGGGCTGTTCAAGCACCTTTCCCAAAAGGTGATTCGCTTAAATCTGGGGTATTTCAAAAAAAATAATTTTTTATGACAGAAATTAGAACCGCTTCCTGTAATACCTAGTAGAAGGATTGGGGAAGAGTACTTAACTCTTATGAAAACTTCATTGCTTTTAAAGAAAAGCTAACAGTTTTCACCTTCTATAGCCGCAAGAATCACCCTTCAGGCTGCTACGTAATGGGTGATTCGAAGCAACACAACATCCTCATCTTCACAGCAGTTCTATGGAAAAGGACGGTCTTGGAATTGCCAGGAGATGAAGGAAGTGTTCTGCGGCTTCTCTAAAACACACTTCCATTGGGTTTTGAAAATTGTAGAAGCTTCAAATACAGTTTGTCGCCCACCTGAGGGGAGCTACGCTGACAGGCAGCCCAAAGATCCACAATTTGTGTTTCTTTGGGCTGTTCCTCTTTCTAGACATATTTAATTAATGCCTACTGAATTTCATAGACTTATACTTCGCCAAAGATCCCTGAAAAAAGTGATTTGCGCTAAAGAACGAGGATGGTTCTTCCTACCCCCAACCGGGCGTCTTTGACCTGAGCATCCCAAATCACTTGTTCGCTCCAAATCGCCTTCAATTCTGGGCAAACCATTTCAATGCACGGCCTCCATTCGTGGCAAAGATGGCGTTCCATTGGCGATCGGGATCGTGAAATTCGATCTTGGGCGGATCTACGGATGGCTTTTGACCACGAATAACGGCAATTTGGGCAAAAACTTCACCCTGTAGAATGGTCAGAAAGTGGGAATCCGTCACATGCTGAACCCGGCGACCCGCCCAGTAAATCCTGATAGCCTGACCCGCTTGAACCGCGTCTATCAATGCCTGCTTGGAGCCTTGCAAGGCTTTGCCGGACTCATCATGGGCGTAAACCAACTGCCAATTTGATTCATTTTGTCCCATCCTTCCGGCGAAGGCATTCATCACTAATATTCCCAAAATAAATGCTGTTATATACCCAGCAATTTGCTTCATGAAAAGCCCCCTTCAAGTCAATGATCGAGTCTTGAGCACCTATAAAACGTTGCATCAGTCCCTTAGGAATGATGAGTTCGTGGGCGATATGTCTCCGCTAATTTGGATATGACTTTCTCAAACGTCGCTCAAGGGAGCTTTGTTTCACCTGCCAAAACCGTGCCTCATTTGCTGTGAAAAAGTTTTAGGTAATGGCTGCAAACAAAGACTCCCTTTAAGGATCAACCGTGCCACAGGCAAACAGTTCTTAGTTCTCAGCATTTAAGGATGCCCAAGAAACTCACCCCTCGTTTCCTTTTCAGCCGGCATTCCATGCCAAAATTTGAAAGGATGACCCTCCTTCTCCGACCTCTCCCTCTCAAGGAGCGCTATCCAGCAAAATACCCATGAGATCGGTAGCCAAATTTTCAAGTCGGGTTCCTTGGGTATTGCACATGAGCACCACACCAGCATTAGCTTCGGGGCAAAGCAGCATGAAAGTGGCAGTTTTGTTTTGTGCGCCGCTGTGGCCAACCATGGCACGATCGTGGATGTTGAAGAGGACGAACCCAAAACCATATCGAGATTCACGGTTCCCCGTAAGAGCTGTGGGTTGCCACATGGATTGCCAGCCATTTTTTGACAATAGCTTTTGGTTGAGGATACCTTGGGCGAAAGCTGCCATGTCACTGATATTGGAAATCAGACCTCCAGCCGGGAGCTTCCAGCTGACGGGTTTATGACCGGTATTTACCGAAACACCTTGTTCGATTTTGTAATAACCCACGCTGCGGTGCGGAATATCGATCCAGTCGTGATCGGGTTGCAGACTTTTCATGCCTAGGGGTTTGGCGATACGGTAGGCCACTAAATCTGCAAAAGGTTGTTTACCCGCCCGTTGCAAAACCGCACCCAGCAGGACATAGCCTGGCGTACTGTAAGAATAATCTTGGCCAGGCTCAAACAAAAGTTGGGATTGATTGAATTTGTCCAAGGCATGGATCACATTCCCGAAAGGGTTGGGTTCCGCATAGTCACGCTTGGTGGGGATCACTTTGCCCTGATGGTAATGAACGATACCACTCGTGTGGTTGAGGAGCTGTCGACTGGTAATGACCCCGGCTTGTTCCGGGAATTCCGGAACGTAGGTACGGCTGTCTCGATCGAGATCAAGGAGTCCCTCTTCAACGAGTTGCATAGCGATGACGGCCGTGAGAGGTTTGGCAACGGAAGCCCAGCGGTACATGGTTTTACTCGTGGCAGGGATCTTTTTTCGGCTGTTTTCCCAACCGTAACTGCGAATATCAGCGATGGCACCATCGTGAATAATCCCAGCCGAAAGACCGACCATCGCCCATTTCTCAATGGCCTGTTCCATGCGGGTGACGATTTTGGCTTCCATTGCTTGTGGCAGCTTGCTGCGTTTGATTGAAGCGGGTTCGAGGGGTGCGACCTTGGTTTGATATATGCCAATGGCTTCGCTACCTTCGATGATCGAGCGTGCCCCGGAGAAGGGGATCTTGATGCCGAAATCCGGCAGATGGAGCATGCCTTTTAAAGCGTTGCCGGTGATGCCGACATCGAGAGCGACCTTCGTACCATCCTCGGTTTTACCCGACAACGAGCACTTGGAAA
Organism: Epimenia babai; assembly: GCA_011762755.2. Lineage (NCBI taxonomy): Eukaryota > Metazoa > Mollusca > Solenogastres > Cavibelonia > Epimeniidae > Epimenia > Epimenia babai. Next base: position 13,305 of record WURV02157805.1, on the reverse strand, counting down.
GGTCCTCTGTTTGCTCGCCTTTCAAGCGACCGTAATTATCGAAGGATATAAATTGAGCCTCAATGGTTTTTCCCTCGGGAGGTTGGAAGATCAAGGCGTATTTGTCCAACCCGCCTTCCTGATTGGGTACATCGCAAACCCAAGTGCCTGCTATGTCCGTCGCAAAGGTGAGGGATGTCGCCCACAGGATAAACATTGATTTGATAAAGGTCATAACGCGTCCTTTCTTTGGCCATCTCCAGCCGGGAATTTCTAAAGATTACGGTAGGAAACGCACGGATGGTGGCAGCAAATGAATCAACCGCTCTGGGGGCTACACCAACTGCTCATAGCGCGTGATATGCTTTTTTCAAGGCAGGAACACCCATGAAATTGTACCTTTTCTCAGCCATGTTGCTGAGCGCCATGATCACCGACGCAACCCAGGCCGATGGGGCGTCGGATCCCCCATATAAACCTTATGATTACCGCTTGGGTAGCGACCTGCAGGGCATTCGCCTTGGGGAACCGGTTGTCGGATGGAAACCCTATGACTTTTACCACAGCGTTCCCGCCAAATCCGTTTTTGTATTGCGCAAAGAGATCGTCCTGCAAGAGATAGCCCCCACCCTGGAACACTATGCTATGGAAATCACGATGCTTGGCGCTTATGAAATCTATTGGGACGGTGTTCTGATTGGTGAAAACGGCTCCTGGGGCCAAAACAAGGCCCAGGAACGGCCAGGAAACATTACCCATAGGTTTATATTGCCTCGTCATTTGATGACATCAGGCAGGCATATCTTGGCTTTTCGGATTTCGACCCATCATCGCGAAGAACAAACCGCGGGCTCTTTATTTCAAGTCGCTTTGCGACCCCAAAACCTCTTTCAGGAAGTTTCTTGGGGTCACTTGGGACGCCTGGTGGCCTTGGGATTTTGCGCACCCGTATCCCTTTTCTTTTTCCTTGTCTGGCTCCTAGCAGACCGCCGCTGGCCCATGCTGATTTTCGCCGGACTCTGTCTCGCAGTTGCCGGCCTTCTGGTCGCCGAAGCCTGGCGCGATTTATTTAATTACCTCTACCCAATGCACTATCTTCGACTGAGAATTGTTTTCGGGCTAACTCTCGTGGTTGTTTTGCTTTTGCTGCTCTTCCTCGTGGTTCGCTTTCAAGTAGTCAAAGGGTGGCTATGGTGGAGCCTGTCCACGATGATCGTTTTATCCGCACCATTCTTCAGCAAAACCTTTGATGGGCGTTCTGCTTGGATGATGGCCTGGGGTTTGGGGCTCGCCACGATCATCACGCTTTGGGCTCTTTGGAAACGGAGGCCTGGTTCGGGTTTAACCCTCGCAGGCGTCGCCATTTGTTTTACAGTCATGCTTCTGGAACCTTTCAACTTTCTCGACCATCTCTTCTTCTCAGCCTTTTGTGTCCTGATCTTTTGTTTTCTCATATCGCTGGTTCAAGAGATGCGCGTTCGACGCCGGGCCCACCAGCGCGCCCAGCTCATGGCGGCTCGTTTGGAAATTGAGATGTTGAAAAAACATATTCAGCCCCATTTCCTCATGAACACGCTCACCTCGCTGATGGAGTGGCTGGAAGAAGAACCGGAAACAGCAGTGCGCATGGTGAAAGCATTGGCTGAGGAGTTCGAAGTCCTGAACCGAATTTCGGGTGAGACACAAATCCCCCTGAGCATGGAATTGGCGCTCTGCCGTGCTCACCTCGAAGTGATGGGATTGCGCAAAGATTGCCACTACCAGCTGAAAACCCGAGGCTTGAACCCTGACGCTCCCATTCCTCCCGCGATCTTTCATACCTTAATTGAAAACGGCATCACCCATGCCGCTATGCCCCCGGGGAAGATCTCTTTCTCACTTGAAGGCGACGTACGTGAGGGAACGGTCCAATACCAGTTGAAAACACCACTCCCTCCCCATTGGAAACCTAAAAAGAAGGTTGCCGAGGGAACGGGTCTCGCCTATGTGAAGATGCGCCTTCAAGAGAGTTTCCCAGGCGTGTGGAACTTGGAACAAAAACCGATTCCCGGTTTTTGGGAAACGACGATTTTGATTGGAGGAGGCACCCAGAGATGAGAATCCTCATTGTAGAAGACGAGGCCGTGATCGCCAGGAGATTGGCACGGCTTTGCCGGGATATTTTGGGAGCGAATCTCAGCTTTCTCAAAAGCTTGAACCGCCTGGATGAGGCGCAGTCCTTTCTGGCCAGAGAACCTATCGATGTAGTGTTACTGGATTTGAATCTCAATGGCGAGGATGGTTTCGATCTGTTGAAATCCATGGTGGCGGGTAGCTTTCACACGATTATCGTTTCAGCCCGCAAGGATCAGGCCTTACGCGCCTTTGAATTCGGCGTGGTGGATTTCGTCGGCAAACCCTTCGACAAGGCCAGACTAGCCAAGAGCTTTCAACGACTTAGCACGGCGAATCCCCAAGGTGGACACCAGACCCGCTTCCTGGCCGTCCGCAAACCAGCCAAAGTCGAATTGGTAGCTGTTCAGGATATTCTCTATATCCGCGGCGCGGGCCCCTATTCCGAGCTCGTTTTGTGCTCAAGCCAGAAAGAACTCCACCATAAATCCCTGGATCGCCTCTCGGCCATTCTTCCGGACACCTTTTTACGGATTCACAAATCCTATGTGGTCAACATGCATCATGCCCGACAACTCCTGGTCCACCCCGGAAGTCGCTACGAATTAAGCCTTACGGGCGAAGTGATCATTCCCGTTGGACGCACCCGGGTTAAAGCGTTGCGCGAGAGATTGGGGTGAATAATCTCCAGGAATCTCCCACCAAGCAATTTCCTTACACTATCTGACGAAGGGCGTGGAGTATTTGCGGTCTTTTTCGTTTTAGCCAGATCAAAAATACAATTTCCGCATGTTCTATACCGTACCTTTAATGAGTTCGAGGGAAATAGATATGCTTAGATGTCAAACAATCCGTCGACTGTCAGATACACCGACGCTATTTTTACTCGAAGACTACCCAATCAAACACTCAATATGTTGTTCGAGTCCGGGAAATCCTTCGTATTTTTTTACTTCCGGGCCCTCTTCACCCCATGGTGATTTAGAGCGTAGAAAAACATGGGAAACGACGTGTGCAGCAACAGACTCATCCAGTGCCCCTGCTGGGATCCAGAAATACGGACTGGTTTTCAATGAATTTGGCACCGGTGATCCACACTCACTACAAAAATCCGATCGGAATCCGGTATCTTTCACCCAACTTTTTATTTTATTTTTTCCCTTTAAAAACCGGAATTCTTCATTGGGAACAATGGTCGCCCAATTGGAGTAGGTGCCTGACTGTAATCGACACAGCTTGCAATGGCATTGGTAGAGCTTTAATGAATCTTTCTTGATTTCAAACTCAACACTTCCGCAAAGACAATGACCTCTCATGAATATGCTCCCTCCAAAATATTGCCTGTCGATATGGAGGCATTCCCCACCATATGTTCTGTAAATCATTCCCGAGAAAAAGGTTTTTGATAATCCCGGGCCTCAAAAACCCACATTTCATAAATTGACCTTAACTATACCCAACAAACCTTTTTAAAACCTGATTGTTAGAAGAGAAAGCTTGTTTCTGGTTAATTCGTATTGAGGCCTATTTTGGCGTTTCCTTTCTTCAAATGATCTTTGAGCCTTCGATTTAGTCACACGGGCCAGCTCAAACAGCTGTTTTGAAAACAGGCTTTATGGCAAGCCCACCAAAAATCTTTTATCTCTGCTTGGTGGTTTTTGCGCGTAGGGAGTAGCTGCTTCCTTTTGTGATCAAGTTTCTCTGCACTTGGGCCCGAACTTTGATTGATTTATGTCTCCTTTCCTCGTTCTGAACTTTTTCCATAGAGAAGCAGGAAACCAGGAGGATTTTTAATGATTCGGATTCATTTTCTCAAGCGCCGTCATTTTGGATGGACTCTCTTCGTTGCCATTTTTTGCATTATGCTCGCCACACCTGCGATGGCTCAAAACAGACGGGATTACGGGGATGGGCCCTTAAAGTGGAAAGAAGATTTCAAACAACCCGCCCCACCAACGTCGCCCTATGACGCAGCGGTAACCTGTGATCTTCGCCTTGATCCGCCAACCAAAGATGCTACCTCCAGTGGCGGTCGGCGCGGTGTTCCTAGAAACGACTGCATTGTTTGTAAGGATAAATGCGACCCGGATCAACCCGGGAAACGACTTTTCAAACTTAAAAAAACCAAAAAATGCCGCGTAAAAGTAAAAGCCTTTATCCATCGCAACATGTCCTGGAGTAAGGCAGACAAACAAACCAAGGAGTTACTTGAACACGAGCAGGGTCATTTTGATTTGTGGGAAGCCACCGCTCGTGCTGCCGAAAAGAAGATAAACGAAAAAGCACACTGTATCACCGCTATCAACTGTAGCCTTGATGGCAAAAACGCCTTTCGCGCTCATATCAACAAAATGTTCCAAGATGCACGTGCCCAAGGGACGGCCATCAACAAAAAATACGACGATGAAACTGATCACGGACGCAAAAGGCCTAAACAAGAAGAGTGGGAAAAGAAAATTAAGAAGTTGCTCGCCATCAAGGGCGGCCCTAGCTGGGATCAAATCACGGCCCTGGTTTCAACCACGGAACAGGGTGGTGGGGGCAAAAAACTCCATGAACACAATCACGCCATCACTCCTCTCACCTTCTCCGAAGTGACCCTCCACAACACTTCTTGGTCAGAAGGCCCCATTACCTTGGTCCTGCCGCCGATGGTTTTTGAAAACCACGATGGTTCGCAATCACGACTTTGGGCTTATGACTCCCAACCGGTCATCGACATTTATGACCAAGACTTCAAACTCATTGCCAGCGCCGATTTCGGCGCCTTCTTCGGCAATGAAACTGACACTGAGTTCAGCACCATATTGAGCGGACCGATTTACAGCGCCACGATTGCCGATCAGGAACCGCTCCCCATCGACCCGGATGCGATCCCGCTTCCCGAAGAAGATTCGGACATAGAAACGGCTCAGCTCATCATCAAATTCGCCACACCGCTCGGCGAGACACTTACAGGCCTAGGACCCCATGAGGCATTCAACGTTAGCTTCGAAATCGGCAAAGCCCCTAGCGATCCGAATCCTGGCGATATTAACTATGACGGCATAGTAGATGCTGCGGATATCGAGGCACTGATTAACGCACTCAACGGTGAGGAAGTCTTAATCCTCCCACAAACTGGCGACTTAAATGGCGACGGCAGAGTCACCGAAGCCGACCTAGAAGCGCTGATGGCATATGTCAACGGCGATGTCAGAACAATGGATTTGGATTAACCCTTTTCCGGGGCGGTCTATCCGATTCATTCGGTAACCGCCCCTTTTGACGACAGATAGGGAATCTGATACCCCTTGATGAGGTTTCATGACTTTCATTTAGAAATAAAGAAGGCACCGAGTGCTGCGACATAGTCTGGTAATTCCGGATGACTCGCGATCATTTGTTCCAAAGTCTGCATGGCTTTTTCCTCGTCATGATTTAATAAGAAGTTGATGAGCACATAAGTCACTTGCCACTTGTTTGGTGGGTTGAGCATTGGATCCGCCAGCATCTTCAACAGTTCATCCAATATGGGCTGTGGATCGTCAGCCTCAGCCAGGGCTCGGCCCAATCGCATGGGTGATCCAACATAGTGATGGGGATGAGGATCCGCCACATATAAAGTGAGACCAGGGATGAGCATGGGTAAATCAAGACCTAAGGCTTCTAATTCACGGAAATAAGTTTTGCGGCGACCAAAGGCATAACTGCCATCACTCACGCGGTCAAAATGATCGTTGAGAATATTGAGATGCGCGCGGAGGAATATTTCCCAGTGAGCGGTTTCTGCAGCAAGGGTCGCGACTTTCTGTGCGTGGATACGGGGTGATTGATCCATACTGCACCTGCCAACAACTTGACGGCTACGCATGACACTGAGGACTTCGGGTTTGGTGAGAAATTGCTCGCTCAGTGCTTCTAATTCCTCTGAGCCACCGCCTGCTTCTCCCACATAAGCGACCGCCTTCTGAAGGAGCCCGAGAAACTTGGGGTCTTTGGTCCTCACTTCCTGGATCCAGGCGCTTCTTTCTTTATGCCAAGCAGCTATATCTTTGAAATATCGGTTGGTCTGTTTTTTACTGGCAGTTGACCAGTCAATTTCCGGACGGTTACCGTAATCCAAAAATGCTTGAAATTTCTCAAGAGGGTTCTTCACAGACCCAGGGATACCCTTTAATTCCGGCTGGACACCATCCCCATGGAAAATCGGCATATTCCCGACCATGCAATCCACATAATCCACCATGCGGGCATATTTCGGCGCCAACTCCATCTCCGTGGGAGGCGTTTTCGGAAAGAACACCATGGCCACTTTTTTCTTATCAAACAAGAAGGTTTCTATGGGGCCTACAAGGTGAATCTTGCCTGCAGCTAAGACTTTAACATCCACCACTTCCTCGAGAACCGGTTCTCTCCAGACCCACCCGCCATCGTAGCCGCTGTAGCGAATCACGGGAACATCCTGAAAATGGAATACAATCCGATCTGCAAATTCGGCGACTACATCTTCAGCACGCTTGCTTTGATTCAAATACTTGCGGATCTGGTTCGGCAGTTGTTGATCGACCTCCAACAACACGAAGTCCGTAAGAATAAATTGCTGAGTTTGATAGGTGTTTTCCGTAGGACAAGCGTTAAAATTTCGATCTTCAACGGCAACCAAATGGCGGAGGGCCGTCATGCTTTCCTCATCATAAATCAGGCCATTGGGGTGTTGGGAAAACTCCCCACCAGTTTGTGAAAACACGGACAATGCCGAACATAAAATAACGAAGAAGCGCATCTCAACCTCCTTGAGTTTTTGACGTTTTTAGTTTTTTTAGGGCGAAGAAAGGTTTCGGAGATCTTGCTTTCCTATCAACAACGTTTCTGCCAAGAGTCTCTTTGGGCCTTTTTCAAAGGTCTTGAGCCCTTAAGGAGCGTTAAGGCATGGCAAAAAGCGACCATGCCAAGCACTATTGATTAATAAAGTAAGTACCGAGACCTTCGAAATAACGAGGCACATTCGGATGTTCCGCAACCATTTCTTCCAAAACAGTCATGGCTCGGTCCTTGTCAAGATGGTTTAGGAAGTTGAAAAGAACATCGGTCACCTGCCACTTGTTCGGTGGATCGAGCAGCGGATCAGAAAGCATCCCCAAAAGTATGTCTAATAACGGCTGAGGATCGTCTGCCTCAACAAGAGCGCGACCCAACCGCATGAGTGATCCCACATAACGGTGGGGCTGCGGATCCGTCATATTTAGGATGATGCCTGGGATGAACATGGGTAAAACAAATCCCAGATCTTCTAATTCTCGGAAATAGCTTGGTCGACTCCCCACAGCGTGGTTTCCATCAGGGAAGCGGTCAAATTGTTCATTGAGATTTTTGAGATGAACTCTGAGATAGATATCATCCCTACCGGTTTCTAAAGCTAGGGTTGCGATTTTCTGTAGGCGGGTGCGAGGCGTTTGATCCATGCCGCATCTGGCACCCACTTCGCGACTACGCATCACGCTGAGTTGTTCGGATCTGGTGAGAAATTGCTCGCTCAATGCTTCTAATTCTTCCGTGCCACCGCCTGCTTGAGTAACATAGCGAGCCGCGTTTTGGAGAAGCCCGAGGAACCTGGGATCTTTGACTCTCACATCCTGAATCCATGTAGCCCGATCTTCACGCCAGGCCATATAATCTTCGAGTCCTTGCTCAGTAAGGGACCCTTCGGTTTTCGGACGGTTTTCATATTCCAGAAATGCTTGAAACTCGGTTAGAGGGCTCTTCACTGATTCAGGTGGATTCGGTAAATCAGACGGATCAAAGTTCTCCAAAAAAATGGGTGAGTTCCCGAGGATGCAATCCACATAATTCACCATGCGAGCATATGGCTGAGCCAAAACCATCTGCTGGGGTGCCGTTTTCGAAAAGAACACCATGGCTACCTCCCTACTTCTAAATAGGTCCGTATTTCTGGTGCTTGCAAAGTGAACCTGGCCAACACCTAACGCTGCCGCATTCACCTCTTCGCCTAAAACCGGCTCAACCCAACCCCAGCCGGAACCACTCTGGGGAATGACCGGAACGTCCTCAAAATAGAAAACAACCCGATCGGAAAACTTGGCAACCACATCCCTTGCACGCTTGACTTGAACCAGATACTCGCGAATGGACTGCGAAACACGATGATCTGCCTCCAACAGCACTAAATCCGTCAGGATGTATTTCTGAGATTGATAGGTATTTTCTCGAGGACATGAGTAAAAATAACCCTCTGCCTCATCAGCCGAATGATCGTGGCCCATCGGTGTCTCTTCGTCATCAAATAGGTCATCCGGATGTTGGGAAAACGTCCCACCTGTTTGCGAAAACACGGTCAGAGCTGAACACCATAAAAGGAATAGGCGCATCTCCATCTCCTCTAGTTTTGAGCATTTCAAGACTTTTGATCACAGGAGGAGAGTCTGTTTACGGACAAAGGTTTCATGGCCCAACCAAAAAATTAAAAAAAGAGTCTGAGAGCGTCAGATTCACCTTCAAAACGGCTCCAGGAACGGCGATCGTTCACAATGCCTAGGTTAGTAAAGCTTCGCGACAATCGTCGCTTCTAGGCCATCAGAGCCAGTTTGGAGCCGTTTTTCTTGGCAATATGAGCTTCTTTTCCTCCGAAATTTGCTGACTCGATGGCTTGGATTAATCCAAATAATCCGCCGTCAGCTTCGCGGCGAGATGCTTGGCACTTTGGTTGAGTTGATGGAGATCCGCACGGAATTCCATGTCGATCTCGCGCCCCAGCAGTACGACTCGGGCCTGCATATCCACGACAAAACGCACTGCATTTTTGTTTCGTGGGTCAGCGACACCGAACTCGCTTTCAAACAAGGCGTAACGCACGTCGAAAAACTCCGCCATGGCCATGCTGAGGAAGGCTTGACCCAGTTTTGCCACGGCACCGATCGTCGCTTTGAGCGCATCGAGGGACGCATCGGCCACGTGGTAAGCAGCAAGCGGTACGGCAACCCTGGGATCGGCATCGATGGGAATGGTTTGGACCAAATTCTCAACCGTGCCAAGACTCGCTTTTACGACTTCCAAAGCCGCACGCGCAGCACCCAAAGCAATGTAAAGACCGGCGAGTTTGGGCCAAATCCAGACACCGTCGCGAGCCTTGCTGGGATTGTTGGGCCAATCCACGGCAGGGAGACTGTCCCAATAAGCTTTCGTACTATTAATTTCATTGTGGATGTCATCAACTGCCCGCTCGGCCTCTTCCACTTTGCGCCTGGCCCTTCGGAAAGCTCGCAGTGCTGCCTCGCGTTCTCGCCGAACTTCGCGACGTTTCTCACAGACAATCTCAAAAAGCGCTTCAACGCGCTCCTTGGCATCATCGATTTTTTCGGTGGCCGCTTTAGCCAGTTTTCGTAATTCGGCCCGTACTTTTTGGGCCATCTGCTCAAAAAAGTCGGCCTGTAACTCAGCTCGAATGAATAAGGAGGTCAATTGGCCTTTTGCCGGCAATTTCATGCGGACCATAAGAATCGCTTGAAAGAGGCCATCGCCTAAAGCTTGCTGACGCTTGAAGGTCATCCCGCCATCATTAATAAAAAGATGAAGATCCTCGCCTACTTGATCAAAAAGGGTCACGCTGGCACCCATGTATACAAGCGGCGCTTCATAAGGCGTCACTCTCAAATAGAGTAGGGGTCCTTTGTTGAGAGTGACATAAGCCTTTTTCGGCGGCTTGGGGAGGTCGGGTGTCAGGTTTTTTGGTTTGCCAATCGTCATCACACCAGCAACACCGATCGGATCGATGCTGGTCAAACCGGTCACGCCATCAGAGTAATCGACTCGCAAATAAGCCAAGCTTTGCCAACCCCACAAGTCGAGATTGGAAAGAATCGTGATGCCTTCTTCATAGTTCTGGGGCATAGACCCTAACGTCCCACCTGGTGGAACCGCTGAGAGTTGAAAATCTTTGAGGGTGATTCCCCCAAGCGTATCGACGAAATCTTCAGGAACCGTATTGTCGGGCCCGGTCAAAGTATCGATCACTTCTACAAGATTTAGTTTGGAACCTGCTGCATGAATCCCTGTGCGGTTAGGTTCGGTTTTATCAATATAGAGAGCCAAATCCACCGTGCCTCTACCCATTTCAGCGCGACCGGCAAGGCCGATGCTGTTGAGGTAAGGCGTCTTGAGACTGACACCAAGTGATGCAATCAAGTCCGAAACCACCAACCCCTGAAAGCCGAAAGGATTTTCCCAACGCCCCAATAGCGCCAATTGTCCTTCGATGGATACACCACCTACCGAGGTTTCAAAACCAAATACGCCTTGCAAACGCAGCGTATCCCCTGCCACCTGGAGTTCTGCATCTGCTGCAAGTCCGAAAAAATTGCGTAAGGGGCTGAAGACCAATTCCATGCGTAAGGCGGTCTTGAGAAGGGTCATGATCTTGCCAATTTTCTTGTTTTGGCTAACGGTCACATCAATCATGAGTTCCGCAGGCGTCATCACCATGGTGACTACCAGCGTTTTAACGCCGAATAGTTTATGAATGAATTTCACGGGCGAACCATCAGCCGCATCACCAAGATCAATGGTATTCACCACTTTGATTTGCGCTTTGGCTTTTTCCTTTCCTTTCTTCACCAACTCCACTTGAAAATCACATTCCCATTTCTTGATACCGAAGAATTTCATGAGGAGCGAAAAGACGCCTTTAAGCGTGACATCCCTGACGGTTGTCATCAGATCAACAGAAGTTTGGGCAAGGAGTTTCACTTCTTCGGTCATTTTGCCATTGATCTTGCGACGCGAACCGCCAATGGTAACCAAAACGCCCTCAATACCCAATTTCTCATTTGCAAATTGAAGCAGAGGATTGGAAGTCGCGGAAAAGTCCGCATGAACCCAAGCGGACCAATTAAATGCCGTGTTTTGCTGAGTCGGTTTCTTGGGATCAGCTGCCCATTTGGAAGTCGTCGCCGAGAACTTGACTTTGGTGATCCCGAACAGATCCATCGCAGGCTGGAGCAAGTCGATACCATCCGTTTTGATGGCTGTGACCACCTGGACTACATAGTTACCGCTGTATTTCCCAGCTTTTTTAACCGGGGAACCGAGACTTACCAAGCAAAGAGCACCCGTAATACCAAAGGTATCGTGAAGATACCTGAGCGCTCCCGTGGATTGGCTGATATCGGCAAAACCGTAGAAATTGACCCCAGGAAAGGCATAGGTTTCTTCCATGACCTCCTTGTCGTAATTCAAATTCATGATAGGAATATCTTCATTGACAACGGTGAAGCCAAGTTTGGTTTTGGAAACTAAGACGCGACGTTCCAAATCGCGCTTTTCCATTTCGGCTTCCAGATCTTTGACCTGCTGCTTGCTAAGTTTGAGTTGGCCGCGCTCGACACGTCTCAGTCGTTCCCACACCCAGTAGACCGATTTATCATCGCCGATTTGGTCCACATTGTTGGCAACATTGGAGAGCACTTTCAGGCGTTGCTTTTCCTCGAAGAATTTATCGCCCGGGAAGGGATCCTCAAGCTTGCCGCGCTTGAAGACAAGATCTCCCAGCAGCGGTATGTCTTTAATGAAGATGATATCGCTGGCCTTGACGGTCTTTCCGTAATTGGAATCGGCAGGTGTCACCTTTTCATCATCCAGCAGCACCATGGTTTTCACATACCATTGCTTCTTTACATGAACCATTTCTTGGATGAATCGGCTGTGTAAATTGTGGCTATACCCTTCGAAATAGATCTTGCCATTGATGCGCAAACCATCTGCCTTGGTGCTAACTCCTGGTGTGTCCACGTCACTCATGGGGCGAATGCGATAGTTTTGAATTTCCAGTTTTTCGGTTCCCAATGCATCGAGAATCCAGGGTACCAGCTTAAAACCGGAAATATCGGCATCGGCACTATCAGAGCGACTGAAATGAATCCCTCCGGGTTCTTTCAGCAAGCGCTGGGCAAGCTGAATTACTGCCGGAAGCGTCGCACCGTCCTGCTTGGTAATGTCCTTGGCTTGGTTGATGGCCTTGCGGACATATTGATCCGGTACTGAGCTCACAGGAAGCTTGTTGGCGACATCCGGCAATGGATCCGGGTTCGCTCTAGGCACCCTGGCACCACCACCTTTTGCAACAGCTGAAGCACCCGTGAATCGTAGCTTTGGCAGGGGGGAAAAATCAGGTAACCTGCCTTCACGGCTGACTTCCGGGAGGTTTTGGTAAGGCCCCAAGAGCTTACACGTCTCCGGCGTGGTTCTCGGTGGCAGCGCCGCAAGACTTTCTTGCTGGTCGATAACCCATGCCCTTTGACGCTTTGTAGTTCCCTGAACCAATTGATAGGTTCCCTTGATAAAGGTTCCATCCGACTTGAGGTGGTTTCCATCCACATCATCTTTAAGATCACCATTAAGAGGCCAATAGCCCCTCAAACCCTTAATCAGTCGCAACGAATCAGGGGCTACCTTTGACCGGAACCAGGATTGCTGCCCAGCTTGGGCCAGTCGACTCATTTCATTCGTATTTAAATCTCTGCAGAAAAATCTTGTATCGGCAAGTTCACAAGGCCCGCCACGAAACGTGAATTTGAGTTCCTCGATCGTTTTGACGGTTGGCAAAACTGTTTGAGGGCCATCCTGATAAAAAAGGCTCGCATCGGTGCCGTCCCAGGTGACTTGATAGCCTTCATGGGATTTATCCATAAAGCCTAAGCAGGCCAATGTCCAGGTTTTACCATCACAAGCAATGGCCCAATGGGTCCAGCGAGCGATACCACGCTCAGCTTGAATAGGCAGACACATGGCAATATCAGAGGTGCCATTGATGCGCATACTCATCACATGCGTGCTGCCACTATGGAGCTTGCGATCTTTGGTAGATACAGGTTCCAAAAATAACCACCAGCCATTATTGCCTTGAAGCACAAGAATGGACTCAGTCAGGTCGTCATCATCAAGAAACTCTTGGCGTAGCCAGAAAGTAAGGGTAAACCTATGTTGGTCTTTTAAACCGGGCAGGCTAAGCTTGCCCACTTCCAAGGTTTCACTATCATCATCGAGTCTCAAACATTTGTAACCCGTGTCTTTTTCAAGCGGTTGCTTGCGGATTGCCTCAATCGCTGGCATCACTGCATTTCCAGTAACCTTGCCATGGCTATTTTCAAGCGTGGGAATGCGTGAGGATCCCGGCTGGTCATCCGGAGCAGAATCGTAATGAGTGTCGGTGGGGCCGTAGCG
>WURV02157794.1:0-16150 GCA_011762755.2 Epimenia babai | reverse complement strand
CTACGCAATTGAGATTTCTTGAGTTTTTGTTGGAAGAACTTCGCCTTCGGCGGCGGAGGCACCGGCTTGCGATGTGGCGGAGTCGCACCCGGGTCACCGGCTTCGTGTGAATCGCTCATTCGTTACCTCCGGAATCGCCGACAGAATCGATCGACCGACCCTATGGTTATCGTTCACGACCGGCACCCTGCCAACCGTGACAACGAACCGCGCACGGACCTGCCGGCAACCTCCTCGTCTCGAGTCAACGGCTATCGGCTGGATTCTCCGCGTGTCGCATTTGGCTCCGGCGTTCGCCGACGCGCGGCAGGCTTGCTGGCGACCCGGTCCGAACCATGCCGGACGTAGCGAAACGCGAACGAGTGGAGCAGCCAGGGGCCACTCCACTCGCAGGGATGCTCGCGTCGATCAGTCGAATCCGGCTCAGCTGTTGAAGCGGCGGATCGCGACCAGGCCGAAGATCGCCAGGAACAGGCCCAGCAGTGCAGTCGGTTCACCAGCGCCGAGGGTGCTGTTGCAGCCTGAGGTGGGTGCTGTTGCAGCCTGAGGTGGTGCCCACGCCGATGAAGCCGATCTTGGTTTCCGACGGTTCCGGGGTCGGGTCCGGCGAGCCAGCGCCGCCACCTGCACCGCCACCTGCACCGGCGCCACCGTCCGGATCCTGCGTCAGCTGCAGGATCCAGCCATTGAGCGTGCCCGTGTCGCCGCCAGCGTTGTCGTAGACCACCAGCTTCCAGCTGCCGTTGGTGTCGGTGCCGTAGAGGCTCATGAACCAGCCGATGTCCGCGGGGTACCAGGTGCCGGTGAAGGGCGCCTGCACGCTGTCATCGGGAACCAGCGAGGTGCCGGGGTCGAGGTCATCGCCAGGGCCCGTGAAGCTGGTGTTGACGAAGTTCGCGCCGGAACCGCCGATGCGGTTGACCAGCTGGATCGCACCGGCGACGACGGCGTCGCTGGCCGAAGCCGAAGTGCGGGCGCCGGGCCAGTTGACGCTGGGCGGCAGCAGCCAGACGGCGAGGTCACTGTCCCAGGTGTGGTCAACGTTGATCGTGACCATGATCGAGCCGAGAGCGGTCGGGCCGCCGGCGACGTTGATCGTGTCTTGGATACCTTCGGCCGGGCTATCCGGAATGGCGGTAGCGGGCGAGCTGGTAAAGATCTGCTGAGCGGTTGCGCTGGCGGTCAGGCCAAGCAGCAGTGCAGCGGCGACGAAAGCGACGGTGGCAAAGCGGATCGCGGTCATCTGGTCCCTCCGGGTTCGACGGTGTGTGTGTGTCGTTCGTGTTTGGTGCGTGTATTCAAAATGGACTAGATGGCTGAGTCAATCATTTTAGCTAATTTTTTTGACGCGAATCAAACCTACAGGGACACAAGGCTTTGCGAGTTGGCTTTTGCGCAGAAGAAACCCAAGGCACAGCACGCGTTGCTGTGACACAACCGTGATGTTCGGGGACGTCGAGATTCCGAACCTCGCTCGCACTGACGTGACGAATCAGTACCCGCTGGATCGTCTGGATGCAGCCAACCAGCCCTGACCCGTGGCCGTGGGCGGACGATCTCCCCTCGATCATCGCGGTGCGAACGACGATCGATTGAATGCGTGGTGCCTCGGAGAAGCTGCTGTCAAACGCCGCTTCGCCGGACTCAGTCCGGTTTCTTGCCGTCCTCGTTCGATTCGCGTTCGGGCTCCGGCTCACTCGCAACTTCGCCGCCGATGGCCGCAGCGGGACCGATACCGAGGGCGAAGCGCGGGATGTCGGTCAGGCCGGAGGCCTGCAAGCCATCGAGTTTGCCCATCAACCCCTTCTCGAGGTCAGTGCCCGCGTAGCGCTGCGACTGCCGATGCGCGCCGTGGAGAGTGGCGATCAGAAAGTCCGCTGCGACGACGGTCAACAGCAGCACGTTGCCACCGATCGCAATCACGAACTGCGCCAACGTCCACCCGTTGAACGCATCCGACTCGAGGAACATCAGGGTGAGGAGCAACACGCCGATGCCCGATACGATCAGCGACAGCTGACGCACACCGCCGACGACCTCGGTCACTTCGTCCGCAGAATGGCCACGGACGATCTCCTTGAACTTCCAGACGTAGACCAGCGGCCCCGCGGCAAGGAACAGCAGCGCAAGCGGCAACATGATGCTGCCGGCCAACTGGTTGAGCAGTACGAACATCGACAGGATCAGGACGGACGCGACCGGTGCGAAACACGCCGTCACCCAGCCGGGCATCGGCGACTCCGGGAGCATGGTCTTGATCGTCATCGACGCTCGTACCATCCCGGCGCTGAGGCCGATGACCGTCGGCGCGACCTTGAAGAACATCGCGAAGCCGAGGACGAAGATGAGCATCGGGTTGCCGCCGATGCCGAACTTGCCCCACGGTATGAGCGCAACCACGAACGGCGCGAGGATGATCAGCGCCCACGCGTTCCGCGCGAAGTTGCGCGATTCAGTAAGTCGGGTCCACTGCGTGGCCGCGAGGAACGCCAGGAACGCGCCGACACCGAGTGCAGCCAACGGCACGAGTTCCGCCACGATGTAGGCGATCGGAATGTCGAAGGTGGCATTGACGACGTTGACGATGAAGCCGACCAGCGAAACCACCGTTGTCACCGCGAGGGCAACCGTGGCCACCCAGAGCACGCTGCGACGCCAGGCGGCATAGTCCTGGCTCAGCGGATCGGTAATGCCCGCTGCCGCCAGCGTGTCGCGTTCTTCATCAGTCGCGCGCTCTTGTTGGAAATTGCTCTTCACAATCCGGCGCAGGAACAGGGCCGCGAACCCCTGGATCTGCCGCGCATCCAGCTTGCCGCCACTGCTGCTCTCGCCACCGTCGGAACCGGAAGAACCAACGGGCGCGAACTCCACTTCGGACTCGTGGGCGGCATCGGCCGCCGGCTTCTCGTCAGTCATCGGAAACTCGATGGTCGGGTTGCGTGCAGAACGCGGGCATCACGATCAGGAAAATCAGGGGCTTCAACGTACCGGAAAGCTGTCCGGCTCCGCCGACAGCAGCACCAAACGCACATGGGACCGTACGATCGCGCGTTCCTACACTTTGCGGATCATCTTCGGCGGCGGGATCACCATCGGGTCGCCGACGAAGCTCGGCGGAGGGACCACGGCCGTCGCTTCCGCCAACCGCGCCTCGTAGTCCTGGCGGCTGATTTCAGCGGCGCCGAAGCGGGTCAGGTGATCGGTGATGAACTGGGTGTCCAGCAGGAGAAAGCCCCGCTCCGACAGCCGCTGCATCAGGTAGAGCAGACACACTTTGCTCGCATCCGGCTCGCGGCTGAACATCGACTCGCCCATCACGGCGGCGCCGAGTTGCACGAGGTAGAGTCCGCCGCACTGCCGGCCCTCGCGCCAGACCTCCACCGAGTGGGCAAACCCGGACTCGTGCAGGTCGCAGTAGGCGTCGATGATTTCCGGTGAGATCCACGTATCGGCTTCGCTCTCGCGCGGCTGCGCGCAGCCTTCCATTGTGCCGCGGAAGTCGCTGTTGATCCGGATCTCGAACGGATGCGTTCGCATCAGCCGGCGCAGTTTCGGCCCCGGCACATAGCTCGCAAACTCGATCACGGCCCGCGGATCCGGCGCGTACCATAGAATCTGCCCGCCATGCCGACTCGTCGACATCGGGAAGATGCCGTTGGCGTAGGCATTCAGCAGCAACGATGGCGTCAGCCGATAGTGACTCATCGAACGCGGGGTCGGCCGCGAAACGCGGCAGCCATGGTCGTTCCATCATACCCCGGTTGTACGGCCTAGCCCGGCACTCCTGCCGGATCCGAGGCGCTACCCGGAGTGCGCCTCGCCATAGAGCGTGTCGTATGCCCAGACGACATGGCTCGCGAGGACGATCACAGGCTGCACCCGGCACCCGGGAAAGAAGCCGGTCACTTCTTCGATCGCCTCGACATCACCCGGGTCGGCCATTCCGATGTAGACGATCGGCACGTCCCCGTACTCGCGGATCTGCAACGCGGCGACGAAGAAGGCGCGGCCGAGTTCCATGGGCAGACGACGGAACACGTCCGGGTCCACCACACGGGGCGCTTTCAGGTCCAGGCAGGGCAGGTTGAACCGACGCGATTGCACCTCCAGCAACGACTCCTTCTGTGCCGGTAGAACCTGGCCTGTGTCGGCGTGGCATTCATACCAGGTGTCGTATGCCCACGCGATGTGGGTGGAGAGCCCAACCAACGGCTGTACGCGGCACTCCGGGAACCACGCAACGATCGCGTCGATGGCGTCCGTGTCATGTGGGTGCGCCATGGCAACGAAGGCCACCAACTCGCCATGCTGCTCACGAATCTGCAGCGCGGCGGCATGAAGTGATCGCCCCGCTTCCGCCGGAATCCGTCGGAGCACGTCCGGGACCACGATCTTCGGTTCGGTCAGATCCATGGCCGGCAGGTTGGCCTGCACAGAAAGCGCATCCAGCAGGGCAAACTCATCCACCACGCCCATCGCAACCAGTTGCTCGCCGAGCAACATCCCGGTCTGCATCTGCTCGCCCAGGCCATCGGCGACCTCGGCGGCGGTCGCGCCGTCCTGCTGGATCAGCAACTCGCCGATGCGCAGGCGGTGACCACCGGATCCCGACTCGATCATGTCGCCCATCGTCGCCCCCCAATCCGGGCCACCATCATGTCAGCCAGTCTACGCGATGCGCTTGCGGAAGCGGCCGGCAGAGATCGCGAGCAGGAACACGCCGAACATCAGGAGGATGATCGCCTCGTCGTAGAGTTCGGCAATCCCGGCGTCGCGCAGGATGATGCCGCGGAGAATCTCGATGTAGTACGTGACCGGAACGCCCCAGCCGAGAGCCCACATCAGCCACGGCATGCTTTCGCGCGGGAAGATGAAGCCGGAGAGGAGAATCGACGGCAGCATCGTCATCATCGCGCCGAACATCGCCTGCATGTTGTTGCGGGCGATCGTGCTGATGAAGAGGCCGAGTCCCAGTGCGGGCACGAGGAAGAACAGCGACAGCACGGCCAGCAGCACGATACTGCCGTTGATTGGCACCTCGAACACGCTGATCATGATCAGCACCACAAGTGCCGTCTCGACAAATCCGATCACGGCATACGGCAGCAGCTTGCCGATCATCAGTGCGCCGCGGCTGACCGGGGTGACCATCAACTGTTCCAGCGTGCCCTTCTCGCGTTCGCGAACAATGGCGGCGGCCGTCAGGAAGACCGTCACCACCTGCATGATGATGCCGAGCAGGCCCGGCACGAAAAAGTTGGCCGACTTCATGTCGGGATTGAAACGCATCGTCGTGCGCGCCTGGACCACCCCCACCTGCTGCCCCGCCGGGATGGCTCCCTGCACGGCGGCGAGGTTCCAGTTGAGCGCAACGCCGTCAATCGCAGCCGTGGCCTGATTGCCGACGGTGGAGTCCGAACCGTCGATCAACACCAGCACCCCGGCCGCGCGCCCGGCCATCAGGTTCTCGGAAAAATCCGGCGGGATCTCGATCACTACGCGCGCATACCCGGCGCGCATCTGCGACTCGAGCCACTCCTGGTTGACCGGGCCGTCGAGTTGCGGCGCTTCGCAGAGCAGGGTGCTGCTCGCGTTGAGGCGCTGGATGAACAGGCGTGATTCAGCCGACTGATCGCGGTCCCAGACGATGGCGCGCACATCGCGCACCTGCATGTCCACGGTGTAGCCGAAGATCAACAGCTGGAATGCCGGGATCATGAACATCACCACCAGCGTCAGCGGATCGCGACGGAGATGGATCACTTCCTTGTAGAGCACCGCGCCGGTGCCCCGCAGGCCTGACAGTCCCGGAATGCGCATGCGCGCGTCTGGTTGTGGGAGAAATGCGGGATCCGAGGATCGCGCTGACTTCGTACCACGCCCCGCCCGGTGGCTCAACGAACGGGGTCTCACTCTTCAGGCGAGGCGAGCGATCGGCGGGCGTCAGCACACGCCGTTCTCACCCGACCCGTTGGAGCCGTCGGAGTTGCAGGTGCCCGAGCGATTGCCACGGCTGGTCACTTCGATCATCGCGATGGAACCCCGCGTTGGCAGGTGAACGGCGTAGCCAGAGTCGTTGGCGAGCTCGTCCACCAGTTGGCGCACACCCGGGAATCGTCGGCGGTAGTCGTGCAGCAGCACCAGCCCACCCGCGCGGACTCGGGTACCCCAGTTGCGCATGTCCGCCGATACCCCGTCGTACGTGTGATCGCCGTCGATGAACACGAGATCGAAGGTGGCGAGTTCCGGGTCGGGGTCGGCCAGCAGGTCCGGATCGGTGGAAAGCTGGCGGACCAGACGCACGTTGTCGCACTGGCTACGGGCAATGTTGGCGCGGAACGCCGGCTCGTGAGAGTTGGGATGCAGCAACCCGTCAATCCACTCCCAGATGTTGGCCGCACGAGATGCCCAGACCATCGGGTCGATGGCGACGACCAACCCATCCGGCCCGGCCGCGTCGCTCATCACGCGGGTCGTCTCGCCCTTGAAGGATCCGATCTCCAGCAACCGACGCGCGCCGATTCGTGTGACCTGCTCACGGATGAACTGCTTTTCGAATCGCGACGTGGTGATGGTCATGGTGTGTGGGCGGCGCTGTCGCGCGACATCCGTCTGTCGATGGTTCGATGATGGCTCAACGGCACCCGGCGCCGCAACGCCAATTGCGCCCCGCTTCGGGCACGGTGCCCGGTGGTTCCGCCCGTCGCCACCTCGGTGGCGGGATGACCAGGCCGTCAGCTTTCGAGTTCGGTGCCTTCGCCGATGTCGAGGTCCATGCCGAGCAACTTCATGCGCGAATACAGGCGGCGTCGTGAAATGCCGAGTGCCGCGGCCGCTTTCGTCTTGTTGCCGCTCTCCTGCTTGAGCGCTTGTTCGATCAGCCAGCGCTCGTTCTCCGCGAGGTCGAGCGTTTCAATAGAGTCGCCCGAGCCCGAAACCGCGGCAGTCGCGGCTTCCGTGAGGATCTTCTCCGGCAAGTGGTCAGCCATGATCGCGCCGGTACCGGCTTCGATTACGGCGCGCGCGATCGCGTTTTCCAGTTCGCGCACATTGCCCGGCCACGGATAGTTCTGCAATGCGCTCATCGCTTCCTGGGTGATCGAATGGGGCGCGCTACCCTTCTGCTGCAGGAAGTGACGCACCAGTGCCGGCACGTCGCTCACGCGAGAACGCAACGGCGGCACCATCAGCGAGAACACGTCAAGCCGGAAGAACAGGTCTTCGCGGAAGCGGCCGTCATCTACTTCCTTCTTGAGCACCCGGTTGGTGGCGGCAATCACGCGTGCATCGACGCTGATCCGCTCGTTCCCGCCTACGCGGTAGAACTGGCGCTCCTGCAGGAAGCGCAGCAACTTGGGCTGCAACTCCGGCGGCATCTCGCCGATCTCGTCCAGGAACACGGTACCGCCAGCAGCGGCTTCCAGGCGACCGGTCTTCCGTTCCACGGCGCCGGTGAACGCACCGCGCTCGTGGCCGAACAGTTCACTCTCGAGCAGCGGGCCCGGAATGCTCGCGCAATCTACCTCGACAAAGCCGGCGCGATGGCGGGGACTGAGATCGTGTATCGCACGGGCCACCAGTTCCTTGCCGACGCCGCTTTCACCGAGAATCAACACGGCAACCTCGGTGGTGGCCGCGCGTTCGATGCGCTTGTATAGGTCAAGCATCACGTGGCTACCGCCAACCAGGCCAGCGAAGCTGATCTCCTGGCTGGATTCGGCGGCACCGGTCGCGGCCGTGCGAACGACGCGGCGGTTCTGTACCTGGTCTACCAGCGAGACCAGTTCGTCGTTGTCGAACGGCTTCACCAGATAGTCCAGCGCACCGCGCTTGAGCGCTTCACGGGCGGTGTCGACTTCGGCGAACGCCGTCATCAGTACCACCTCGGTACCGGGGGAGCGGCGCTTGACCTCGGCCAGCAACTCCAGGCCGGACATCCGCGGCATGCGCAGGTCCGTCACCAACAGGTCACACGAATGCGTGCGCAGGTGACCAAGCGCTTCCTCACCGTTGGTCGCGGTGGCGACATCCTCGTAGCCCTCGGCAACCAGCGCCTGCTGGAGAACGCTGGCGAGACGCGCTTCGTCATCGACGATCAGAATGTGCATCGGAGGAAGAGGGGCGCGGGTCCATTTCCAACCGCCGCGTCGAACTGGCGGGGTCGGAAGAGACGGTTTCTGGCGTGGCGGGGAGACTGATCCGAACGGTGGTACCGATTGGCGGAAACTCGAGCGTCAGGCTGCCGCCATGGCGTTCGACAACATGGCGGGCACCCGGCAGACCGAGACCCGTACCTTCCAGACGGGTGGTGAAGAACGGATCGAACACCCGCTCGCGGAGTTTCTCCGGGATTCCGGGGCCGTTGTCGGCAATCGTGAGAACCAGTGTGCCGTCGGATTCGCGCTGGTCCAGCACCTTGACGATCACACATGCCGGTTCGGCTTGATCGGCCGGGTCGTGCGTATCGTAATGGGCAGCGGTCGCATCCATGGCGTTGATCAGAAGGTTGATCAGCGCCTGCCGCATCCGTCGGCGATCAACCAGTACCAGCAGCAAATCGTCGGGCAGGTCGCATTCCATCTGCACATTCAACTGACGGGCGCGCGACGCCAGCAGGTCCACCGTGCCGCGGACCACGCGGACCAGGTTCTCGGGCACCCGCTTGATTGGAATGTCGCGCGACAGATCCAGAAAGGCGTCCAGCTGGGTGTCGGCGCGGCGGACCTCGTCAGCAATCGTCTGCAGCATGTCGTGGCGCGGATCGCCAGGATCGCTGGACCGCAACAGCACCTGTGTGGATGACAGTATGATCGCCAGCGGATTGCGCACGTCGTGAGCGATGGATGCAGCAAGTTGACCGGCCGTTGTCAGGCGTGACGACCGTAGCAACAGCAGGCCGAGCGCGATCGGAAGCGAGATCGAGCGCGCCATGTCGAGCGCGTGATCGTCAAACGCCATCCGCCGACGCGAGCCGAGAATCAGACTGCCCACGGTCTCGCCGCCAGCTCGCAACGGCAGATGGAGAATCGAACAGACGCCGGCGGAGACCATGCGAGCTTCCACTGGTGACGGTTCTCCGATGATCTGCAACTCGCCGACTTCCGTGCCGTCCTTCGCCACCCACGCCTCGGTTGGTGCGAAGTGCGAACGCCTGGGCTCGTCCGCCGGACCATCCGCGCGTCCACCAATGAAACCTGTCCGTGGGCGAACGTCATCCTCCAGGATCAGCTGGTCAAGTTCGCCGGTGTGAGGGTTGGCCAGCAGGATGCTCATCCACGAGCATTGCGGCAGCAGCGTGCGCAACTGACGGTGGACGTTGCCGGCGAGTTCGTCCGTTGAGGAGACCGCGGCGCGGGTGTCGAGTCGGCTCAGAGCGCCGAGTTGGGAGGTCAGCTCGGCGAGCGCAATTTCACTCTGTCGACGGGAACTGATATCGACCAGGCTGATCAGGATCGGTGAGTCGTGGCCGACCGGTAGCTCGCGGGCATGGACCAGCAACCACAGGCGGTTGCCGTCGGCAGAGCGCGTTTCCGTCTCGACTTCGCGCAGCGAACGCCCCTCGCGAAGGCGTTCCATCACCATGGCGTGCATGACCGCGTCGGGGAAGAGATCACCCATGGTGGCCGACTGGCGGTCCTTCTGCCACCCCAACAGTGTGCGCGCTGCACGGTTCCACCGCAGCAGCCGGCCGTCCCGCAGGGCAATCAACTGCGGCGTCGGGCAGATGGCGAACCATTCTGCGTTGGACGAAGGCACCCCATCCAGGGGTGTGAATCGGGGGTCGGATGGCATCGACATGACCGTCGCCTACTCGCCGGAGTCGCCGTCGTCGTCGCTACCGTTTTCCTCGTCGTCTTTCTCGTCGTCCCCGTCTTCGCTGCCTTCGCTTGCTGGGCCAGGGGTGAACTCCATCACAACATCTGCCGGTGAAATGAACTCGCCGACCTGCACTCGTACGTTGCTCACCACCCCGCTCCTGGGCGCGACGATTCGCAGCGATTCAACGATACCCTTCTGGCGTTCGATGGCCGCCTCCAGTTCGGGGATGGCTTTCTCGGCATTGCGAACATGGATTTCACGACCCATCAGGCGACCCTTCTCACGGCCGACCGCGCGGAACCCTTCTGCCACCCGTTCATCGGCGGCTTGTAGCGCGCCCTCGGGTTGTTGCCCGCCGCGAACGGCTGCCGCCACTTCGCGCTGGGCTGCCTTTGCCTGGTCCAGCTGGATCTGCGCCTGAAGCAACTTCCCCTGGGCCTCGGCAAACCACTGACGAGCGATCCGCAACCCCGACTTCGCTCCGTTCAGGCGTTCCTGCAACTCCGCCAGACTCGTCAGGGCGTCGGTCCGGTCGAGTTCGATCAGCAAGTCACCTTCGTCCACCTGTCCGGGACGCGCCACGAACACGACCGTTCCGGGCACCGTGAAGTGTACCGGGCCGCCAGAAGGAGGCGCCGGTCCGGCGGTACCGTCACCCGAGCCCAGGGTCAGAAGCTTTGCGCGCAGTTCTCGCATTTCGGCCCGCAGGCGAGCGATGTCGCCGCTCATGCGGGTCATCTCGAAACGCATCTCTGCGATGAGTTCCTTCAACTCGTCGACGCTCGCACCGTCTCCGCCATCGGGGTCGGTGTCCGGGTCCTGGGCCACGGCTGGCCCGACGAGCAACACCAGCAGGATCAACAACGGCAGTGCGAAACGAGAAGTGATCATCAACGGAGGTCTCCGGGAAATGCCGGCAAGCCGGAATTCGTACGTCGCGGTGATCGGCATGGCTGCTGGCCATCCCGATCTGCCAGTCAGCCTGACCCGATCCGGCCCGCTCGTCAACTCGCCGCGAACCGATCAGACCCGAGGAGCCCGAGGCGGGGCGGCGATGTCAACCGGTACGAACACCCCGGCCAGACGGAATCCCTGGTCTGGATGAACAGGAATCAAGTGGATCGCCGCCGTCCAGACGTAGCGCGAATCGACCGGCAGGCCATGCGGACGCTTGCCAGCAGGCACGCGGCACCATCGGGAACCAGTCGCGCCAGCGCGTGACATGAACCGTCGTTACGGTGCGTCGGGTCAGTTGGAGTTCTTGCGGGCGCTCACGGGTTCGTCGGCTTCGTCGTCTTCTTCCACCACCACATCAGGAGCGGTTTCGAACTTGCCCGACGCCAGGGCGTTGGTGATCTTCTCGATGCGAACGCGACGGTGGCCCTGCACCGCCAGGTCAACCACGTCACCCTTGCGTGCACCAAGCAGAGCCTCTGCCATCGGTGCGAGGTACGAAATGATGCCGGCTTCGTGGTCAGAGTCCCAGGGGCCGAGGATCGTCTTGATCTCCGACTCGCCGGTCTGTTCGTCGCTGAACTCGACCGTGCAACCCGGCGTGACCATCGACGTCTCGACCTTTTCGGATTCGATCAGCTTCACGCTCTTCAGAGCGGCGCTACTGTCTGCCAGCAACTGCTTGAGGCGGGATTCGCGCTCGCGAGCCGCATCCAGTTCGGCGTTTTCGGAGATGTCACCCATCTCGAGAGCAGCGCCGATCGCCTTCGCGTTCTCGCGCAGGTCATCTTCGTGCTTCTCGTGCTTGCGCTGCTGCATCATCAACCCGCGGCGCGTCGTCAACGTCACGGTCTTGTCGATGACGTAGCCAGTGCTCTCCTCGATCACCGCCTGTTCGACCTCCGAGTGATGCTTGCGCAGCAGGCGGCGCAGCTTGGGCGGCAGCGTGTTGCCGAGCGCGGAGATCGCGTCCAGATGGTGGTAGAGGTGCTGGGCCTGGTCGAGCGACAGGTGCTTGACGATCGTGGACAGCATGAAGTTGCGGTCCTCGGAAAGGAGCGTCTTGAGACGCTGCAGCGAAGCCTTGGCATGCTTGCTGCCACGGGCGTGCTGATGGTTGAGCTGGGTAGCCAGCACCAGCAGCTTCTCGAAGAGGCGGTAGCGTTCCTCGATGCTGGGCGCGTCTTCCTCGGTCTTGTTCTTCACGAAGAACTGGCGCGTGTACCAGAGGAAGTTGTCCGGATGCTCCGACGGGTCGCGCGTGACGTCCTCGCCGAACTGCACGAAGACCTTGCTGTCCGAGGCCTCGGCCTGGCGAGCTGCTTCCTCCCACATCGGCTGCGCGTCAGAATACAGCGCACCGGTCAGCAGGTCGTCGCGGGTGTCGGGATTCTCGCTGACCGTCGTCGCGAGCGCTTCGCGCTGGTACTTCGGTGCCGGCACCTGGGTCAGCAGTTCAATGAAGAACTGCGGATGCCCCGCGTCAAAGTAGTAGGCCAGGGCCGGAACTGCCGCTTCGTCCTTCATCAGATCCGGGAAGCTGCTGCGGACCTCTTCGAGGAACATCAGCGCCGCCAGGCCCGACGGCTTGCTGCCGTTGGCGTCGTCGTCAATCTCGCCACGGGCCCACTCGATCATCGGCGGCACGAGGCGGCCGGGGTCGTAGTTGTGCTCGTTGATCTGGGTCAGGTAAGTGCGGGCACGGTCGAGCTTTTCTTCCCAGGTGCCCGGCTTGCCGAACCGCTCCAGAGCCGCGTCGTCAAACGTGACGGCCTCCGCAAGCAGTTCGAAGTTCGGGTTCTGCCCGGTGCTGACCTTGATGTACTCGTCTTTCTGCGCCTTCTTCTTGATGTTGGTGAGGAAGCGCGACCAGGTCTTCTGGTCCATCACGTCCGGCACCAGACGCAGTTTGATCTCGCGCTGGGTCAGGCTGCGGTCGCGCTCGTAACGCAGCGCCATCTTGACCACTTCCAACGGGTCGTCCTTGACTCTGGCCGTCAATTCGTCGGACCGATAGGTCTTCCAGACGAGGATATGGCCGGGGTCCAGCCGGTTCAGCATGCGACCGGCGGCTTCCAGAGCGAACTTGTTGTTGCCCTTCTCGGTGAGGAAGTCGACGACCAGCTTGCCTTCGCCAGTCTCGATGCCCACCACCTTGCCGACGCCCCAGCCAGAGCTGTGCTCGACGAAATCGCCGGGGGCGAACTTCGTCCACGTCTCGAGGTAATCAAGAAAGGGCCCGACCTGCCCGCTGTGCTGGTCGCGCCCGTCTTCAATGATGCGGTCGATTTCCGGGAAGTCGGCAAGGGCCTTCGGAACCACCTCCATCAGTTCGTCCCAGAGCTTCTTCTCCTTGGGATTCCATCCGGCGGAGGTCTTGAGGACGGTGAGCGCTTCGGCCCATTTCCCCGCGTCTTTCAGGGGACCCGTGCACTCGATCAGCAATCCGGCGGCTCTGCGTTGTTCCTTCCGTCGTGCCATCTTGTTGGCAAGCGACAGGAACACATCTACATCGCCGGGTCGCTCCTCCAGCAGGTTCAGCCAGATCGTTTCAATCGCGTTGAAGTCACTCGCAGCGAGAGCGACCTCGAATTCGGGAACGTGCGTGCTCATCTTTGTTGTCGGATCTGACCTGCGTTTTCCCGCGAAACCGTGCCTGCGAAAACCGTACCGCCGCAAGTGCAGCGGTATGTTCGCGGCTCCGGGCCGACTCTAGAATTCGCTCGGACCCGCGTCAACGAATGCGGTCGTCACGTCTGCGCCCCCTCATCCGCTGCCCGATCCGGCCCGTTCCGGCGGGCGTTGCAGCAGGGCGCAGCCGGAATCCACCGTTGGAATTCGCGCTGGATTTGTAACGCCACCCTCACATAGCCACCCGGATTTCGTCGTTTTTGAAAGGGAACGAACCCGGAGGCACCCGATGAAAGCCGACGACTACAGTTGCTTGATGACCCGACTCCGCGAACCCACGGTAGTGGAGCCCGCACCGCGCTACTTGATCGCACACGAACCTCCGCCGAAGCGACATCCGGTGGTTCACACGCACGACATCCACGCGGTATTCCGCGCCCTGCGACCCGGCGAGCGGCGCCGCTTGCTGGACCTTGCGTTCGCGATGCTGGAAGAGGTGGGGTTGGAGACGCCATCGACACATGCGGGGCTGACGGGAACATTGGACTACAACCTGCTGACGATCGCCGTAGAGAGCTGCGCACGTCGCTACGCGTTCTGGGTACACCCCGAACCCCTGGGTCGGCCCGGCAGTCTGTACCCACCGATGGATGCGAGCGGACACTTCGCCTCACGGTCCTATCAGTACTTCCTTCACAGTTGGCACCGAGCGGTGCGGTACCTCGTCCCGATCCGACTGCCGGAGCGGCCGCCGTCGCTGGACGGGATGATTGTCCAGCTACCAGTAGAGCGTCAGAACCGCTGGCGAAATGCGATCCGCGTCCACTTCGAGCGGATGCGTGGCAGCGCGGATCGAGTATCGGTGCTGGATGTCTCGCGCGTCCCCCTCGAAGTCTGGCGATCGTGGCGCGGCGTGAATGACCGGGACATTCTGGACCTGCTGGAGCTCCTGCGCCGCTTCGGCTTGTCCCCTGAGTAGACCTCCTGCCACCGGCCATAGGCCGAAAGTCCGCGAAAACAGTCGGATGCGCGAACAACCTGCCACGGAAAAGGCGATCGAGATTGATGAGGATCCCCCGCGATCTCAGCCATCCACTCAGAACAGAGTATCCGGGTGTGCGTGAGTTGGCTGATCTGGCCTTGGGCGCACCGGAGGCCTGGATTTTGACGCACCGTCCGGTTGACAGCCCCGGGGGATGTGTTAAGCTTCAATTCTCGCAAGTTATCGACTCTACCCGTTTCACCGCGAATCCCGCTTTCATCGGCCTCTGAGGGGGAATCCCCACAGACAGATCGAACGCCCGAGAACGCGCTGAAGCGGAACGAAATCGCGGCCGACATACCATTTATGGTGTGTCAGTAATGGTTGCTGACCACTGCTGATCGGATACCCGGCCGGCAACTCCGTCCGTACCGAGCCGTCCGACCAGTCGGCTCGATCGTGCGGAAGACAAGCAACAGAGTCGATATCCCGCGACTGATCGTGCGCTCCGCTCTAGCCCTCGGCTTCCCACCCGTACCGGTTGTCACCAGTGGCAATCGTGTCGATCGTTCGAACCGCGTCATTCGTGGTCCACGCGACGGGTGTCGTCACCTCCGGTTCAACCCGGCAGCCATGACGCGGATGGAAATCCGGACGAAGACCGACGGACGGATCACGTGCCCCCCGGCACGGCGGACGCAACCACACCACACATTCCCGCTCCGAGCGCGCTCGGGCATATTCGGGCTTCCGCGCGAACGGGTCAGCGTCCCGGCTGATCGCGCCGCAGAAGGCCGGGTGGCTCGCTACCGCCGCAACCGTATCGTCAGGACACAGGCGTGACCACGACCCTGAAGGCTACCTGGCCCCAGATCCGCGATGCCGTCCGCCGCCGGATCGGGGACCTGAATTACAACGCCTGGATCAAGCACGCCCACCTGATAACCCTCGACGAGAAGGTCCTCGAACTCGGTGTGGCCGGGCACTTTTTTTCCGACTGGATCGAGGCGAAGTACCGCGACGACATCATCTCGGCTGTCCAGGAAATCACCAACTACCGGCCTGAACTCAAGCTCTCGATCTCTGGCTACCTGTTCCGCAAGATGCGGGAACAACAGCAGGAGATCATGGACGAAGTCCGTACGGCCGGCGAGATCGGCGCGAACAACAAGGCAGCCAGGAGCAAGGCGGCCGCCAACCGCCGGGGTGCGGCTGCCAACGGGGGTCCGGCTACCGCGGCTGGCCCGTCGCCAGTGATTCAGCAGGCCGGCCAGATCTTCCCGCTGCAGGCGCGCTACACGCTCGAGACCTTCGTGGTTGGCCCGAGCAACACGCTGGCCTGGAACTCCGCCAGGCAGATCTGCAAGAACCCACGCTCCGACAAACGCAACCCGTTCTTCGTTCACGGCCCGTCCGGCGTCGGCAAGACGCACCTGCTGCAGGGCATCGCCCAGAGCCTGCTGCGCGACCAGCCGGAACTCAGCGTGCTCTACGTGCCGTGCGAGTACTTCCTCAACCGCTACGTCTCGGCCCTCAAAGACAACACGACGGACGACTTCCGCGCGAAGTTCCGCAACCTCGACGTGCTGTTGATTGATGACGTGCACCAGCTCAGCAACAAGAAGGCCACGCAGGACGAGTTCCTGCACACCTTCAACGAGCTGATGGACAAGGGCAAGCAGCTGATCGTCGCGTCGGAAGTGCCGCTGCGCCAACTGCGCAAGGTTTCCCAGCACCTGATCAATCGCTTCCAGGCCGGGCTCG
>WURV02157783.1:0-16152 GCA_011762755.2 Epimenia babai | reverse complement strand
GGGATCCAACGAACACTTCCAGCTGGGAGTTAGGTGATCAAATGATTGGTCGGTTGCAGGGCCGGGTGGTGGATGAGTCTGCCGACGGCCACTTCATTTTGGATGTAAACGGCGTGGGTTATGAGTTGCTCGCGCCCTTGGGAACCCTGGGTAGGGTGCGCGGAAAGCAGGGGGATGGCCCCGTGGTGGTGCATGTGCATACCCATGTACGGGAAGATGCGCTCGCCCTATTTGGTTTCGCTAGCAAGGAAGACCGCGCGGTATTTCGGATTCTTTTGGGCGTTTCCAGCGTGGGCCCCAAGCTTGCAATGGCGATTCTGTCCACGCTGCCGGCCCAGAACCTGGCTCAAGCGGTTGCTCGGGGTGAAGTTTCCCGGCTTGTGGCGGTGCCGGGTATTGGTAAGAAAACTGCCCAGCGATTGCTATTGGAATTGAAGGATAAGCTAAAGGTGAGCTCTTTGGCCCCCGCGCCTGTTGCAAAAGCTAGTGAGGCTGCATCAGCGGGCAATCCCCACACGGCGGAGCTGCTGGTGGCTGCCCTAACTCGTATGGGATATAAGACGCCTCAAGCAGAAAAGGCGGTATCCAAACTTGGGTCTGCGCTCGAAGAGAAGCCGCTGGCGGAGTTGATTCGCGACGCCCTTCAACTTTTGGCGAAATAATCGCCGCCGCGAAGCCTAGACTCCGGGACGGAGGGCTTAACGGGCAGCTTGTGCGAGCACAACTCCGATGGCGTAGCCCACGGAGCCGAGCACAAAGGCTACGGCGCGCACAAGCATGCCCTGTTTCCATGCCCAGAGGGGCCCAAGGGGCGGGCAGATGAGTGTGATGGGAGCGCGCCACCAGGGCTTGCGAAATAGCAGGCCCCAAACCGTGGCCAGATGGGATGTCACCATGGTGGCCAGCGAGAGGTTGAGCAGCAGAACGATGACGGCATCGGTCACAGCGAGTGGCCATAGCAGGGCTTAGCCGGGGGCTGTGAGGCAAGTTGGGGGAAATGCTTCGGACGCGAAAAAAACGCGCGCCGGGGTGCGCGCGGTTCACCAAACCCCAAAGAAGCTGTTAGGCTAGCCCCATGCTCGACCCCAAGGCAGCGCTCCTGGCCGCGGTGCGCTATGTTCAACGAAAGCCCAATGTTCTCCTCCACGTGGCGGTTAATGCCGCCGGCATGAAGGTGACCGTGCCCCTCGACGTGCTGCGCTATTTCGTGAAGCAAATGCCTCAGGGCAAGAAAGCCCCCGAAGACGTGGTCATCGAGGCTCAGGCACCTGCGTTGCGCATCTCTGCCACCGTGGACGCCATGGGCACGGCCCTTCGGGCGGGCGCCAGCATGGTCTTCTCCGACTTCGATTTTGACCTCGACAAGCTGAAGCTCAAGATCGGCCTCGCGAACGTGAATCTGCGCCTGGAAGGGGACAGCGCTTCGCCTGTGGCAGCGCTCATCAAAAGCGGCGCCTTGGATTTGTCGAAGCCGGGCAACCTAGCGAAGTATATGCCGAATCGGCCTCCAGCGCTGATTGACGCCCAAGATGAGCATATCGTCCTGGACCTCATGAAAGTGCCGAATATCGCCAATAACCCCAAGGTGAAGCGGGTTCTGGAGTTGGTGACCCCGGTGCTTGCGATCCGCAGCATCGCTACCGAAAACGACGCCATCGTCATCGGCTTGCGGCCCAAGCCCTCGGGCATTCCTCAGGTCATCGACGCCGTACGCAACTGATCACTTCCGGGCGAGCCCGAGATGTTGTAATCGTCGGGGCCCTCGGTCAAAGGGGCCCCATCCGGCGGCCGGTGCGTTGGCTGAAGCGATTGCTCGTCAGCGCCGCCCCGTGGCATTGAGGCCCTCAAACAAGGTCTTTTGGATATGTTCGACGCCCTAAACACAGCCACCCTTGAGCGGCTCCGGGACAAGTTGCTGGCAGCTGGCGATCGCGAGACGGTCTTTGATGCTGGCGACAGTCAATCACACCCTCTCGCCGATGATGCGGAAGCTCGCGCGACCTTCGACGCCGTCGCCGAAGCCATGTTTCTGATGGTGGCGGCCGATGGCAAGGTGGACGACACCGAGCGCACGGCACTACGGGGCGCCCTGCTTGAGCTCACCGGCCACTATCTTTCCGATAGCGCTGCGGAGAAAATGATCGCCGAATTTGGCGAAAAGCTCGCGCAGGATGGTTCAGAGGCCCGCTTGGAGCAAGTCTGCGGGCACCTAAAAACCCAGCCGAACGCAGCAGAAGCGGCCTTCGTGCTCGCGGCGGCCATCGCCTTTGCGGATGCGGAAATCGCGCGGGAAGAAAACGAGCTCATCAACACCCTGGCGGAGAACTTGGGCATTAGCGCCGAACGTGCCGAAACCCTGCTGGATGAGTTGGAAGCAACCGACGACTTAAACCGGCGCTCAGCAGCGGAATTCTCCCTGCTAAATCCGCGTCTTACGCCCGTTGGCCCGCAAGCCTCCCCCGCTTGGGAAAAATGCTAGCTACGTGGTGCTAGAGGCGCCATTTGTGCCTGCAAAGACGTCTGTAATTTCGGGGACTTAATCGCTTAATTGGGTCACGCGGAAGGCTATTTGTACGCTGACCCTGTGATTTTGCTATCGTTGGGCGGTGCGCCTTCTCAAACATACCCCGTTGATTGCAGCGGCAGCCCTTATTGTTGCCACGCCCATCCTCACTCTAGGCCCTCTTTCCCGCGCGCAGGCACGGCCACTTCGGCCGGGAACGGCGGATATTTCGGAGCTCAAGGTCGGCCAAAAAGGCTACGGGCTCACGGTGTTCAAGGGTACCAAGCCCGAGAAGTTTGACGTCGAAATCGTTGGCTTCTTGAAGAACTTCCTGCCCCGCCAGGACCTTATCCTCATTCGCACCCCCCATGAGCGGCTCAACATTGCCCATACCGTGGCGGGAATGAGCGGCAGCCCCATTTACATCAACGGCAAGATGATTGGCGCTTATGCTTACGGCTGGCGCTTTGGCTCGGAGCCCATCGCCGGTGTAACGCCCATACGGAACATGCTCGAGGATCTGGCGCGGCCGATTCCCCCCTCGCTGCTTAAGCCCATTGGGGCGGGCGGCCCAGCGCGCACAAAGCGCATCAAGGGGTTGGCCAAGCTCTCCAGCGCGCGCATTCCAGACATCATGAAGTTTGAGGGTGATCTGCTCTCGGATTTGCGAAACGCCTCCAACACCCTCAACGCCAAACTCGCCCTTCCGCGGGGTGGCAAGCTTACCCGGGTTAACACGCCGGTAAGCCTCGGTGGCTTGGCGCCCCGGGCAGCTCGGCTTGCGCAGGATCTACTCGATCCCCTGGGCTTTGAAGCGAGCCAGGGCGGCGGCACTGGAAGCAAGAAGGGCGGCGGGCCCGCTCACTTCGAAGATGGCGGCGCTGTGGGCGTGCAGCTTATCCGAGGCGATATTTCCGCGATGGGCCTAGGAACCGTTACCCGTGTGGAGGGCAAGCGGCTGGTGGGCTTTGGTCACCCCATGTGGCAAGCGGGGATCTCCCAGTTGCCAACGTCCACTGCGCGCGTGGCTTGGATTATGGCCAGCTCCATGCATTCGTTTAAGCTTGGCGAGCCGATTAAGCCCCTGGGCGCGCTTATCAACGACCTTCAGTCCTCCATCGTTGTCGACGAGACGGTCCACGGCCCCACCATCCCACTAAGTGTCAAAGTGGACGGGGTTAAAGGCGCCCCCAAGACCAAGTGGGATATGGAAGTGGCTCACAACCGCTTCGTTTCCGGCGCTTTGATTGGCGTGGCCATGGGTAACGCGGTGGAAAGCACCGTAAGTGAGCGCCGGGACGCTGTGTGGAATGCGTATACCACCGTCAAGGTGGCTGGCTATGGCACCTATAAGGTTCACGATTTCGGGCTCGCCATTGGCGGCACCCCCAACTCCATGGAGTTTCGGCGCAGCGTTGCCAGCCGATCCATCTCGCAGATCCTAAACAACCCTTGGGAGCCTGCCGCCATCGAAAAGGTGGATATGAAGATGGAGATCCGCTTCAAGCGGGAACTCTACAGTATTCGCGGTTCCCGCCTTTTGGATCCCGTGGTTGATCCGGGCAGCAAAGCCCGCATTGAGCTTACGCTGCGGGAGTTTAACGGTCCCGATACCAAGCGGATCGTTGAAATTCCGATTCCCAAAGAAGCTGCGGGCCGCCGGCTACGGATCCGGCTCACGCCCGGTTGGCGCACGCGCCGTCAGCTGCCTCCGCCGGAGAACCTGGCTCAGTTTATCTCCAACGTGCCGCGGCTCACCTACCGGCCCGATGCCCTTATCCTCTCTTACTCCGGCCTAAAGCTGGGCGTGATGAAGGGGAATAAAGTGGCCAAGAATCTTCCGCCCAGCGCCTATGACCTGCTCCAATCGGAGACAAGCAGTATCGGTCCGCGCGGGTTCTCCCCCGAAAAACGTATTGTTGTCCCCTTTGGCAAGTTCATTGAGGGCAGCGTGTTTGCAAGTATTCAAGTGCGCTCGGCAGCCGAGTAAGTCGCTTATTTACCGAATATCATGTTCGAACCTATTGCCTTTGGACAACTCATGAAACTTCGCCTTTCTCGGTCTGCAATTACCTCCCTTGGCCTTTCGGCCGTGGCGCTCGCTACCGCAATTACCATTAGCGACGACGCCAGCGCGGTGGGCACCCGCCGCTTTCGCTTTTCCAAACAGAAGGATTTTACGAGCGGCAAGCTGCGGGGCACGGCGGTGGACTCCCGTGGCCGTTTGCGCGCCGGCTGGAACCTTGGCAAGCGCACCCTCTCCAAGGCCAGCTCCATCTGGTCGGCGGTGACGCTGCGGGACGGCAGTGTCCTTTTGGGAACCGGCAATGACGGCAAGATCCTAAAGTACAGCGGCGGCAAAGTCAGCGTTTGGGCGGAAACCAAGCAGCTTGCGGTCACTTCCCTGGTGGTTGGCCACGGCGGCACCGTCTACGCCGCTACCATTCCCGAGGGTAAAATCTTCAAGGTAGAGGGCAAAGGCAAACTCAAGGAGTTGCCCCGCATTGCCGACGTGGAGAATGTCTGGCAGTTGGCCTATAGCGCGAAGAAG
Organism: Epimenia babai; assembly: GCA_011762755.2. Taxonomy (NCBI): domain Eukaryota; kingdom Metazoa; phylum Mollusca; class Solenogastres; order Cavibelonia; family Epimeniidae; genus Epimenia; species Epimenia babai. Next base: position 11,098 of record WURV02157783.1, on the reverse strand, counting down.
AAAGAGCTGGTGGCGGCCACCGGTCCCAAAGGCAAAGTCTTCCGCATTAGCGCCGGCGGCAGTGCCCAGCTGCTCTTCGATAGCAACGATGAAAATATCGTCTCCGTCACCTTCGACGATAAAGGCAACCTCTACGCGGGCTCCGGGGAGACGGGCAAGATCTTCCGCATTCGCGGCGCTGGCCGGGCGGATGTGCTCTTCAGCTGCCCTGGGCAAGAAGCGAAGGGTCTGGCCTTCGCGAAGGGTTCCCTCTTCGCTATTTGCAATAAATTCAACAAGTTGCGCCCAACTCGGGGACGTAGCAGTGGCGCCCGTCCTGCCCGCGGCAAAGTTGGCCGGGGAAGCAAAGGCGGTCGCGGTTGGCTCTTCCGCATTGAGTCCAGCGGCAAGTCGGAGCGGCTTTATCACGACAAGTCCACCCACTTTCTGAGCTTGGCCCTTGATGACAAGGGGATGCCCTACGTGGGCACAGGTAAGGGTGGCCGGGTATTTAAGGTGGATTCCAACCACGCCCGCACGTTGGTTGCGGATACGGACGAGCGGCAGGTAAGCGCCCTGATCGTATCGGGTAAGACCAAGCTAATCGCGGCCAGCGATCCTGCGGTGCTGCATCCCATCCGGGGCCAGGGCGGCAATCAGTCTACCTGGACCAGCAAGGTATTGGACGCCGGTGCGCGGGCCCAGTTTGGCAAGCTGACGTGGAGCGCCGACGGCCGCGTGAGCTTCCTGGTGCGCACGGGTAACTCTAAAAAAGCGGACGACACTTGGAGCGATTGGTCTCCGGCCCTGAGCGCGCCGGGCAAGCCCCGCATCAAGGCGGGCCGTTATGTGCAGATCCGCGCCCGCTTCGGCGACAAGAACGCGCTTCTGCGGGACCTGAACCTGGCCTTCGTTACCGATAACCTGCGGGCGATTTTGACGGACGTCAGCGTGAAGGGCAAGAAGGGCTCCAGCTCTGGCATGTCCTCAAGCGGGGCAAAGGCTCCCAAGTCCAGCGCCAAGGTGGATATCAAGTGGAAGACGGACAATCCCGATAAGGACAAGCTCCGTTACCGCGTGCACTTCCGCTTCGACGGCGAAGAGGTTTGGCGCCCCCTCACTCGCAGCGAAGAAGTCTATACGAAATCTAGCTACTCTTGGGACACCACGTCCCTGCCGGAGGGCCGCTATCGGGTAAAGGTGGAAGCGAGCGACGAGTTGGCAAATCCGCCGAGCCGCGCCCTTACTCACAGCTTCGAGTCGGATGTGGTGCTGGTAGACAACACGGCGCCGGTCTTCCGTAGCTTGCGGGCCAACGGCCGGCGGCTCGTCGCGGACGTTGTGGATGGCCTGGGTCCCATCGCTTACGTGGATGTATCGGTGGACGGCGCCAAAGACTGGCGACCCCTGCAGCCCAAAGATGGCGTATTCGACGACGCCACGGAGAAGTTCGACGCCGACTTGACCTCCATCGTGGGCAAAGGCCGTCACCTGGTGGCGGTGCGGGCCTACGATGCCAACGGCAACTTCGTGGTGAAGAACCTCGAGTTCAAGTTAGGCAAACCATGCGCCAGGGGGTTTGATCTCTGACACCGGAGTCCTGGGGCTGACATGGCTGCCCTAGCGACGCCGGCTGGCATTTTAGGTAACCCGTCAAAAATTGGCGCTCTGGGGGGAAAACTGCCAGAAATAGAGGGCCCAGCTTCCTCCACCGCCCGCGCAGAGACAAATGGCACGATCCCTGAATAACCTGCAGTACCCCATGACACCTCAGGGTGCTGGGCAGCAAAGGCGCAGGTGGCAGGTGATCGGGCGTACGCTAAGGGGAACAAGGGGGGCAGTCGGGGCCCTGGTGATGCTCGCCGCCATGTTTGGCGGATGCACGGTTGATAATAAGGGCGCCCAAGACAACACCGATTGCGAAGGTTGCGTGCAACCGGGGCCGGTGAAGCCCGATGACCCCACTCCTGGCGAAACCCCCGGCTCCAAGCCCGCCAACACCTACAACGCTTTCTGCGGCAAGGCTTGCGACCCCGACTCCACCAAGACCGCCGCCACCTGTGGGGGCATCGTTGAGGATGGGGAGCAAACGGGCAACGGGGTTACCCCCGCCGACGAAGACACCCTCTTTTCGTGCCGCATCGTTCGGGATGAAGACGGCGACCAAGCCTCCGGCTGCGGCGTGGCGGGCACCGTTGGCGCCAATCAACCCTGTGCAAGCCCCGATGAGTGTTTGCCTGGGTTCGCCTGCATTCGGGACGCTTCTGGGGAAAGCGGCACATGCAAGAAGCTCTGTTGCCAAGGGTCGTCCGCATGTAGTGGCGGCGCCAACCCCCTCTTTTGCAACAACCGGGTGATCTTTGGCACCGCAGCCAGCGCAGCCGGCAACCTGTTTGCGCCCGTATGTGTGCCCGCAAGCAACTGCCAACTGCTAACCCCGGGCGCTTGCAGCAATGGCGAGGTTTGCGGATTGGTTGCTCCTGGAACCACCCATTGCGTCGCCGCCGGCACCGGGGAGGAAGCCCAGGCCTGCCCATGCAAGGAGGGCTACCTTTGCTCCCAGGCTACCAAGTCCTGCCGTAAGCTTTGCCACCTGGGCAAAGACACCGAATGTGCGTCGGGCCGCTGCGTAGGGGGGGCGCCCACCTACCCCGATGGCATCGGCGTGTGCGAGGCGAATTTTAGCGACTCCGCCAAAAAGCCCACGGGGCCCTAAGGGCGGCTATCACGCCCTTTCCAACGACAAAACTCTGCTCCGGCGGAGTTTTTTTTGGCCTTATTGCAATGGCCGGGGGCTCTGAGCCGAAGGGGAAAACACAGGGTGCTGCTAGCCGCATCATGGCTTTGGCCCCCGACGCAGCATAAGTCCCCGCCGAGGGGCCCCCGTCGCCAGCCCAAGCAATTGGCCGCCGGGAGGAGCGCCCATCGGCCAACCCCAAAGGAGCCCATCCATGGCCAACGCAAATCGCCCCTTCAAACCCTCCCAACGGCCCTTCCGCGATCAGCTCGGTCGCCCCATCGCCATGGTTTCCCTGCGCCGGAGCACCCGGGGGAAGAAGCCGCTACTGCCGACCGACAGTCTATCCGGTAAACTCTTGCATCACTATATCGGTGAAAGCCAACGACGTACCGGCTATGAGCTCTATGGTTTTACATTTGCAGCGCACCAGGCCCGCATGCTCGTAGGCGTCACCGACCACCTGACGCTGAAAGAGGTCATCGGCGCAACCTTCGGCAAATTTGGCCGCCACGTGCAGTTGAATCGTCACTTCAGCGAGCCCCATGGCCATCTAAACCTGTGGCAAGGCCCCCTAAAACGGAAACTTGTTCGCAATGACCACGAAGCCGATCTCGAGATGGAGAAGCTCGTCCAACTAGCCCACGATCCGGGGTATTCGGGCAAGGGCTGTCCTTGGCTGCCCACCTCCAGCATGCACGGCTTGCTTATCAGCGAAGAGCTGGGGGAAGTGCCCGAAGGGGAAGAGCCACAGGAGGGCGACGAGCTTGAAGAGGATACGCTGCAGGAGGGGATCTGGTACGTGAACCATGAACTCGTGGAGCAGACATTTGGGCTTCGGTTTCCCAATATACCCAGCGATGGGCTGGCGAGGCCGAAGCGGCTAACGGCTTTTATCGACCCCAATACGCCAAGGGCTGGCGCCGCCTTAAACTAAAAACCCCGGAGAGAGTCCGGGGTTTTTTGCGATTTGCTCAATGACGCTTCTTGCGATGACGACGCTTTTTGCGGGAGCGGCGGCTATGCTTCTTGCGGCGGGAGCGCTTGGACTTATGAGCCGTGCGCTTGCGGGACTTACGCTTCGACCTCTTCGCCACCTTCTCCTCGCCGGAATCGTCGTCCTCAGGGGTATTGCGGGAACCGCGACCAACGTCGATGATAAGTACTTTGCGCTTGAAGTGGGCCCTGAAGGCGGGGACGCGATGTTTGAAGAAAACCTTTACTTCCGTGCCCTCGTCGGTCTGGATGGCCTTGACCGCCTTAATCCGCTTGCTGTCTTTGCGCCTAAGCCGAGAGGCTGATTCCACATTCTTGAGGCCCAGCAAGCTAATCACGAGCGTGCGCTTGCCCTCGATATGACCGGAGATGCCCTTGATCTTCCGGTTCATCTTCAGCTTTAGGATCTTCGCATTGCGGACCCGGCCTTCGCCATAGGACTTGGAAAGCCCGGCGGACTTGTCGCTTTCCTCACCGGAACCTACGCCTTCCTCTTCGTCGCCATCGCTACCCAATACGGGGGGCTTGAGGCTAGGTCCGGCCAAGCCGGCGGGGGGCTTCGCTGCCTCGGTGGTAGACAGGGGCGTTGCGCCAAAGAGCGGCACATTGGCCATCACAGCGTCGCCATTGTTGGCGCCAGCGCCCAATGCTTTGGGGGCGCCGCCCGCTGGGGAGAGCGCTCCAGCGCTGGCCTTCGCTGCCGCGCCGTTTTCGGCCTTTTCGTCAGCAGATTTGGAACCGCCTTTGCCCATCACTAGGCCGACAATCAGGAGCAGCGCAGCGATGCCTCCGATGGCAGCAAGGGCCTTCGGCGGAATCTTCGGCATGACAAATCCCTTGGACTTGCTGCTCTCGTTGGTGGTCTCTTCTTCGGGCTCTTCCACCCGCTTTTGAGAGCGCCGGTGCTGACCTCGGAGTTGAGAACGGCCACCGCTGGTGCGAACCCTCGGCGCGGGCGACGTGGTGCGCCGCCGGGGCCGCGCCTCCGTCTCGTCGCTCTCCTCGGAGCTGGCTTTTTCCGATTTAGCCTTGGCAGCCGCCTTGCGCTTTTCAGCAACTTGTTTGGAAAAGCTACCCCAGGCGCCCTTGGCCTTGGTTGAAAAGCTTGTCCAGCCAGCGCCCACCTGCTTGGCGGCGGTGGCGGCCTTCTCTTTCCAAATATCCTTGGCCGCGGGGGAGTCTTCCTCTTCGTCCGTCTCTGGCTCCGCCTCGCGAGCGGCAACCACTGCTTTCTTGCGGCGCTTTTCCGTGCGGCTCGTGGGGCGAGCGCGATCGGGCGCCCTCACCGTCTTCGGAGCGGACTTTTCCGATCCAACCGCACCCTCAAGAGGCACCTCCGCGTCGTCGCCAAAGGACATCTTTACGATCAACTGGGGGATCATGGTTTTGGAGTCCACTTCAACGCCGACCCGGGCGATTTGAGCTTTATGCTTCTCCTCGCCATCCACGTCTTCCACCTGGAGCAAGCGGCCTAGCTTGAGAAAATCCAGGTTGGAACCAACCGCCAAGCGGCCGTCTTCAAGGCGACGCACACGGGCGCGCATGGGGGAGCCGAGGCCCTTGAGGTGCAGGCGCACACGGCTGCCGGCCTTCAAGTTGGTGCGGGCTGCTTGCGCCTCCGCTGGCTCTTCGGCGGCGGCATCTTCTTCTGCCTCCACATCCGGCTCCGCCACAGGCTCTTTTGCTTCCTGCTTCAGCTCGGGGCGCTTGCGAGAGGTCGCTTTAGCCACAGCTTTGGCCTGGGCGCTCTTGCGCTCGGCACGGGGTTTCGCCACCTTCACGGGCGCCGGCTCCGGCTCGGGCGGGCCCAGCTCACCGGGGGGCGGACCACAAAGTTCCTCGAGGGTGGCGTCGCTGCTGGGGTCGATATCGGAAAATTGAATACCGAACTCGCCAGCCCGGCCTGCCTTTTCCACCCAGGCCACCTCGCCTGTGAGGATAACTTCCCCCAAACCGATATCAAAGGTGCAGGTCAGGGTCTGGCCCACCTCAGGCAGATATGCGGTGCGAAAGTGCATCCCGGTCCAGGAGATATCCATCGCCTCGCACTCGTAGGCGCTATCGGCGTCCGGGGCGTCGTGGATCACCACGAGGGCCTCAAAGGGCAATCGCTGACCGCCGTCGCTGCGTCGTTCCATTCTTTTTGACATAGGTAGCCTCCGTGGACCCATTTCCCATTTCTGGCCATGGGCCTCAGGGTCCCGCTAATCGCGGTGAAATTGCAGGTATCCCGTCCGGCGGATTTGGGCCAAATTTCCGACACCCTCCCACTTGGTGCGATGAGCGAATTGCGGCGAGAAAAGCCGCTATTCTCAGAGGTTTACAAAAATTACACCCATGTCGTTAGGCAGAGTTCGGACCGAGATAGGCGGAATTGCCGAAAGTCAGAGATTTGCCTTTTGTCGGCCATTCAGCCAAAAGCGACTTTGCCAATAAGAACGCAACTCCCTGCCTAGATCCCACGGCAGAGCGAAGGCTCCGCGTTTTACGGCCAAGCTCCGTATGCCCCTTTCCCTCATCGTACACCTGCCCCCCAAAGCCCGCGCGGTTGCGGCTGGCTCTCCCACCCGCACCATCACCTTTGACTCTCCCCGGATCGTCATCGGGCGCGGCGAGGGCTGTGAAGTACTGTTGCCCGAAGAAAGCGTTCAAGAGCGACACGCTTCGCTGCGGCAACGGGGCGGCAGCTATTTGCTGGTCGATGAGGGCAGCGAAAACGGCACCTTCGTGGGCGGAGCCCGGTTGGCTCCCCAAGCGCCCCGGTTGGTGAAACATGGCGACCGCATCCGGGTGGGCCGGGTGTGGCTAGAAATCTACTTCGATGCCAGCGAACTGCCTTCACCGGCGCCGAAGCGTAAACACCTCGCCCTATGGATGGTGCAGGAAATTTTGCGGGCAGAAGGGGAAGCGTGCGACCCCTGGCTTGAGTGCATCGATGGGCCTGACGCAGGCAGCAAACGCACCCTAAACGAGGAAGACGAGCCCATTGCGCTGGGTCGCGGGCAGGCGTGCGAATGGGTACTGGAGGAGGGCGACGCCTCCCGCAAACACGCGGAGGTTCTGCTGCAAGGCTCGGATCTCCTTGTGCGGGATCTCAACTCCAAGAACGGGACTTTTTTGGGGGAACACCCACTGCCGCCGGGCAGGGATATCGCTCTACGCCCGGGGGAGACCTTTGCCATTGGCGCCGACCTCTTCGCCTTTCAGTTGCCCGCGGCAGATGCCCTGCCGGAGTTTCAAGCTGGGCGAGTGGATGCCATCGCCCCCGACGAACGCTTTCCAACGCCAGGCAATACGCCCCGCCCTGCGCTTTTGGCACCTTCGACCCCCCCTCCCGGGGCTGCGGAGGCCGATTCCGCCGGGGAGGAGCCATCGGAGCCTCCGCCCGATGTTTCAGAACAGGACGAACGCCTGGCCCCATCCGAGAGCAAAGGCGGCGGCTGGGGGCTAAGCGACGGCATTGTGCTGCTCTTCGCCCTTGCCGTATTGGGGCTGAGCATCGCGGGGCTAAAGATGGTTTTCGGCGGACAGCACTGAGCCCCCCGCAAGACCCAAGACCTAAGATCCTAGGACACCACCCGCATATCCGGTAGGTCCTGGATAAAGTCGATCACTTCCCGGGCGAAGCGATCGGGGCCCTCCACCTGGGGATAATGCCCCAGCCGCTCCATCACCCGATAGCGAGCCCCATGAATGGTGGATGCCAGGCGCTTTCCGATAGCAGAGATGGCCACCGGATCTTTCTCCCCCCAAAGCACCATCGCTGGCCGGTCGAAACGCTCGAGCGCCCCCACCCAACGCTGATGAAAGCGGGTCCGCTCCGCCACGTACTCAATGAGCTGAGGCGTCCGCTGGGCGCCACCATCGCGGGTGATCAATTCCCACCAGAGGGCAAGCTCCGCCTCCGCCAGGGCGCCAGGTTCGGCGAAGAGCCGGCGCATCTCGCGCCGAAAGATGGTGAAGTTTGCGAGCCGCGCAAACGCTGGCCCAATGGGGCTTCGCAACAGCTTCTGGGTCACCGCTAGCTGGGCGAGCTCCACAAACACGCTGCCGTTGGAAAGGGTAAGGCTATCAATGGTGATGGGCAAAAGGCCCCGCTCCCGCCGAGCGCAGAGTTCCGTGGCCACGCTGGTACCCATGTCGTGGGCAACGATATGCACCGCCTTCACCCGCAGCTTCTCCAGCACCTCCAGCACCACATCTGCCTGCTCAAAGAGCCCATAGCCGAAACCGGAGGGCTTCTCCGACATGCCAAACCCTACGAAATCCAGGGTAATCAGCGGAAAATGTTCCGCGAGCCGCGACCACACCCCTACGAAGTCGTAGCTGGAGGTGGGAAAGCCATGCAGCAGAAGGAGCGGCGTGCCCCCCTGCAAATCCCCCTCGGTACGCACAAAGACTTCAGCCTGGGTGCAGCGGACGCGAGCGCCGGCGCCGTGCCAGGCAGTGGGGGGCAGAGCGGTTCTGAGGTTCGACATATGGCGGGCAGTTTGGTGCAAAAGCGCGGGATTTGGCTACGAAAATCGTGCCTGCGCAGAGGGATGGCGCCGAGGGTGGAAAATTGACCCCGCGGCCTGGTGGATGGCACTCTAGACGCAACTTGCGCCGCAACAACTTTGTCCGCCCCCGCGCCCAACTGATAAGCTCAGCCAGCCTAACCCCCACGCCCCAAACCTCTCTCCTTCCCTGGGGCAAGCGACGCAGAAGGTCACAGAAGGTCCGCAACTTATGGCATCACATCAACAACAGCGATACCGAGTCATCGAGCGATTGGCCGCGGGCGGCATGGCCGAAGTGTACCGGGCCGAGAGCGCAGGCTTGGAGGGCTTCAAAAAGAAGGTGGCCATTAAGCGCGTTCTCCCGCACTTGTCGGAGAAGAAGCGCTTCATCTCGATGTTCCTGGATGAGGCCCGGCTCTGCGCCCACCTCTCCCACTCCAACTGCGTGCAGGTGTTCGACGTTGGTGTGGGTGACAACGCCTACTTCATTGTCATGGAGTACGTGGATGGCGCTGACCTTAAGCGGGTCATCGAGTCCATCCGCAAGTCCGGTCGTGGGGTATCGGTCCAGGCAGCGTGCTACATCACGGCGAAAATCTGCGAAGGCCTCTCCTATGCCCATAATCTCAAAGACGAGAAGGGCCGCAGCCTGCAAATCGTACATCGCGACCTTTCCCCGCCCAATGTGCTGATTACGCGCTTTGGCGAAGTGAAAATCGTGGACTTCGGTCTCGCCAAAGCCTCCACTCAGCTGGAAAAGAGCGAGCCCGGTATCATTAAAGGTAAGTTCTCCTACCTTTCGCCCGAAGCGGCGCTCGGCCAAGAGGTGGATCTGCGCACGGATATTTTCGCTTGCGGTATTATCCTATGGGAAATGCTGGCCGGGCGAAAACTCTTCCAAGGGGAGACGGATTTTGAGACGGTCAAGCAGGTTCAGCGGGCCGAAATCCCTTCCATTTCTGCGATTAATCCGGGTGTGGATCCTGCGCTCGAAGCCATTATCCGACAAAGCCTCGCCCAAGACCCCGCTTCCCGTTATCAAACAGCGGAGGAGATGTGCCGAGCGCTTACCCGTTGGCTCTATTCCCAATCCCAGGCCATCAGCGCGTTCGACGTGGCGCAAATGGTGGACCTGGCCATGCAGGAGCGGGAGCGCTCGAAGCCCAAGGGCGGCGGCGTCAATATCATCGATCGCCTCATCGAGGAGGCTCTCTTCGAGTTTACCTCACTCGACGATGACGATCCCAGCAAGAGCATTCCCGGGGTCAGCCCAGCTGGCATTCAGGGCGCAGCCTCTCCGGATGCTGGATTTGTTGATATTCAGGACTGGGGCAGCGAGCTCGGCGACATTGGTGGAGCGAAAGCCGCCAGGCCGAGCCAACCTTTGGCTGAAGTGGGAAACCTCGCAGCCCTCGAAGATGATGAGCCCGTGGAACCGGAGCTGGCAACCCCGGCGGCTGAGCCAGTCCAGCCTGCCCCCCCGCCGCCGGATATTCCCTCCCAACCCAGGGAGCCGCAGCTCTCCCGGCCCAGCACCAATGCCCCGGTGCCTGCCACCACGCCGGAGAAGAAGGGTTCGCCCGCGGTGTTTATCATCGCAGCAGCCATTGTCCTAGGTGCAGCAGCGGCTGCGGGAGCTTACCTATCAGGTAAACTCTTACGCCAGCTAGTATGCGTACAGAAACCCGGTTTTCACGCCGGGTTTTTTTGATTTTGAGCATTCGAAATAGGGATATCGAACTCCTGCGTATTTGCAAAACCTCTCGCGTGCGCTGTGAGCGGATTTTAGAGTGACTAAAAAAATCCGTTGCCTTTTTTTCAAGATCCGCCAAATTTCATAGATGGGTGCTCTCTTTACGAATGACGCTGCAGCACCGCCATGGGCAACAGATTTCGGCCCCGGGGGATATCGACTTTTTCTCACTTGTGTGAAAGAGGCGCTTCGAGCTCAAAAGCAGGATTTTCTTTTCGAACCCGAATGCGTGACGATTGAAAATAACGGCGAGAAGTGTGTGCTTTGGCTTCGCAATATCGCCAAAACCTGTGCGCGAACGGAAGTGGGCGAATGGCCCGCTATTGTTGATAAATACGTTACCGCTCTGATGACTCAGGCGAACTGGCGGCCCCAGGCGGAAGGCCTTGAGGCAGTGAGTGACCTGCTCAGTGTGCGGCTGTGTAGCGGCCCTCCCCGGGGGGCGCAGCAAGTAGTGGAGCGAGAGCTGGCGGATGGTCTCCAGGCGCGCTTGGTGGTGGATCTGCCAGACGTGATCCGCAGCGTAAGCCCGCGGGATTTGGATAGCTGGTCCCTCGGCAGGGATCAGGCATTTGACCTTGCGCTGTCCAACTTGCGCTCCGAAGGTCTGATTGAGCGGGAGGGCATTTCCTTTGAGGCGCCTGGCTCTCAACTCTACGCCCTTGGGGGCCGGGATTTGGCGGCCAGCCATCTGCTCTTTCTTGAGGAGTACTTGGTGGCCCCTGGGGAGTTTGGCGCCTTGGTGGCATGCCCCCAGCGGGGGATGCTGCTCTTTCACGAGATCCACAGCTTGGCACTCTTGGACGTGCTCTATCGCTTGATGCCCATCGTGAAGAGCTTGTTCGAGGATGGCCCGGGCTCCATTACGCCCAACCTCTATTGGTGGAAGGACGGCAGGCTGGAGCTACTGCCCGCCACCACCGACGACCAATCGGTGGAGTTTCACCCCAGCGATGAGTTTTTGGACGAGGTTCTCAGCCGCTTGGGCGAAGTGAACTAACCCCCCTCGGCCAGGCAGCGAGCGCCGAAACGTAAGAATCCCCGTGACCCTCAGGCCGCGGGGATTTTCTTTCGAGCGCGGGCGAATGACTGTCCTGCGCTTGGCGCGAATTAAGCCTTCTTCGCTGGCTTCTT
>WURV02157782.1:0-35072 GCA_011762755.2 Epimenia babai | reverse complement strand
CGAGGCTTGGGATCAAGCAGGTTCGTGAAGCGGGTCTCGACCCCGGTGGACTCGTACAGGAACGGCAACGGGCGGATCGGGACCGGCAGCTCCTTGGGGAAGCGGTCGGCGTAGTCCTTGGTCTGGGCCTCGACGCCGGTGAGGGTGGTGCCCTCCTTTTTGGCCTCAATGACGCCTGCTGGCTTCTTGTCCACGTAGAGCAGGTAGTCCGCGAAACCTGCGTCGGTTTTGAACTCGCGGATCGCCACACCCGGCCCTGCGGCGACGTTCATTTCGTCACGGCTCTGAACGATCCAGCCGGCCTCGGTGAGGGCGGCATCGATATTCTCTCGGGCGAGCTGCTCGGGGTGCTTGTTGGGGTCGGTGGTCACCAGCGACTCCCGGCACTCTTTGCAACCAGGGATGCATCGCCGCCATGCCCGCCCCACTTCAGCAATGTGTTTCGATGCACCCGCCACGGGCCGCCGGCCCTGGTCGCCGGAACCTCCGCCTCACGCACGAGCTTATGGGCGGTGTGTTCGCCGCTGCCGATACAGAGTAGCCCGACCATTTCGGGGATTGAGAGGAACTCGGGCTTTGCGAGCATCGCTGGCGTCCTATGCGCTAGATTGCCAGACTTTCCCTGTGTTGACGAACGGGCGCGCGGGGGCCTGGGACCTGCGCGACAGACGAAAGAACGGCTGCGCACGCCCGGTCCAGATGCGGCCCCTTTTGGCCTGCTCGATCCACGCGGGATCCCAGGGCTCGCGAAGCATCTCATCCCGAGGTTTGATCACGACCGGGCCAGCGCATGGCGAACAGCTTTGGGAGCGGTTGGCCGGAGCTGGAGCGGCTTCCCGAACGGCGAAGCTGAACCTATCCGTGCGGTCGAGCTCGGAGCTGGTCGAGTTCCGCTGTCGACGATCCTTGAACTGTGCGGTCGCCAAATGTGAATGCCCACTGCGAGCAATTCCTTCGAGGCGTCAGGCCCAAGTGCCTCGACCACGTGCTCGTCCACGAGAGCGACAACCACCAAGGGTGCTGCGCGAGTGCGTCACATACTTCAACGAGCTGCGCCCCCATCAGGTTCGAGCCGCAGCGTCTTGCATGACGATGGGGACGCGTTCCCCGTAAGAACCGCGGACTTCGCGCGACGTGTTTCCTGGTACATTTTGTGCGGCCGCCTCCAATGTGGGAACTTCGCAATGGGACCAGCTTTGCCGCTGATCGCACCATCGTAATAGACACGAATGGTGCGCGTGGGTGGGTCGTCATCGTTAAGGGGACGTTCGACATTCTGCCGAACGGCGAGCTTGAGATCGCCGAGGAGCAGATCCCACCGACGATGATCCCCGAGTACTACGGCGACGACGGTGAATCGAGTCTGCGCTACGAGCAAGACATGATCTCGTCAAAGCCAGGCACCGATGTCTACGTCAACGCCAGCGCCTACGCTCCGGGTGGTCGTCCAACCTCCCAAGTTGCAGTTGGGCTCAAGATGCCTTGGGGGCAAAAAACACTCAACGTGGTCGGGGACCGTGTATGGGAACGCAACGCGGTAGGCCTTATTGAGCCCAGCCTACCCACGCCGTTTGTTAACATGCCGATTGTCTACGAGCGTGCATTGGGTGGGTACGACAAACAGGATCCCGACGAGTCAAAACATCGCTTGGATCCGCGTAATCCGGTTGGCACTGGTTTTTTTACCCGCGCCGCGCATCGCCGAGATCAGCCCCTTCCCAACATCGAATGGCCGGGCAAGGGCATGGAAGGACCGCCCGCGGGCTTCGGTGCACTCAGCAGTTTTTGGGAGCCGCGCATCAAGCTACACGGCACCTTCGACGAGCAATGGGTTAAGGAGCGCAAGCCCCTCGTCCCCAAGGACTACGACCCGCGCTGCCTGCAATGCGCGCCCGAGGACCAGCAGGTGCATCCGCATCTACGCGGTGGCGAATCGTTTGGTGTCGTCAACATGAACCCAACCCGCGCGGCAATCGACTTTGCGGTGCCTAAGCACTACTTCGGGTTCACGACGGCGATCGGTCAAAAACGCTTGGAGCATCGCGCCAAGATCAACACGATCGTAATCGAGCCCGGTGTTCCGCGCGTCCTGGTGGTTTGGCACTCGCTGCTGGAGTGTCACCACGACCTTGATGACATCGATTTCACCCTCATCAAGGAAAAACGGTACGTGTGAGCGCCGTAGATACCAAGCACATGGTCGGATGCGTCGTCGCCATGGGGGCGCGTACGCCAGTCGGGTTGCGGGCAACCACATCGGGGGTTGCGATCCATGCAGGAGTGGCTCGACTAGAAGAGCACCCGACCATGAAGGACAAAGCAGGCGATCCGTTTGTCGTTGGCATGGATCGCTCGATCGAGGCCGTCGAACGAAGCGAGCGCATGCATGCCTTGGCGCTCAGTGCCCTGAATGAAGTGCTAGAGACGATTCCCACTGCTCCCAATGCGCCGCTCCCCATTTTTCTCGGACTCCCAGAGTACGGCGAGTATTACGACAAAGCCGCCGCGTATACACTCGGTGACGTTCTTACGGCTGCGTTGGTGAAGCGATGCAAACCCGACTTCACGCTGATCCCCGAGGGCAACGCGGCCGCGGTCGTCGGCATGGAAAAAGCACTGGCTGGACTCAAGAGCCGAGCGTTCGATCTGTGCGTCGTGGGGGGCGTTGATTCCCACGTGTTCGTCGATTTGCTCGAAGACCTCGATGATCGGGGACGGCTGTCTTCGGCAACCAACCGGTGGGGCTATCCGCCCGGTGAAGCGGCAGGGATGTTGGCCGTATCCACTCCTCTTTTTGCACGGACGAACTCGCTTGAAGTCCTGGCTTGGGTCGCGTCGGCCACGACATCGTTCGAGCCGGCCAACGCGGGCAGCGACCTGGTATGCACGGGCGAGGGCCTCGCGCAGGTAATGGTCGCCGCTGCGGCGGCGGCAGGTACATCGATTGATCGGCAGTACTGCGACATCGATGGTGATCGACATCGCGAACACGAGTTTTCGTTCGCGCTGCAACGAGCACCCCCGGCCACGTTTTCTTCGGCGTTAGACTACATCGCGCCGGCCGATCGCTGGGGCAACGTGGGGGCTGCTTCGGCACCCCTCCTCACGATGCTACCCATCGTCGCTGCCAAGCGTGGGCTACGGCCGACTCGCTGGCCTATGGTATGGTGTAGTTCCGAAGGCGGCCGCCGAGGCGCGCTGGTCTTGCACTGCGAATAGAAAGTTGGACCGATGGGCTCGGTAACCGTAAACGCACCAAGGACACCCGTCACCGAGAACAGCAGCGGGGTCAAGATCGCCGCGTTGCCTAACGTGTGCAAGATGCCGGGTCCTCCCGCGCCGTTTGTACCCGTGCCGTTGCCCAACATCGGCAAGTCCAGCAGCTCGCCGAAGGGCTACTCCAAAAAGGTGAAAATGATGGGCAAGACGGTGGCCATCAAAGGGGCTAGCTTCAAGAGTCTGGGCGATGTGGCGAGCAAAGGCACAGGCGGCGGAATGATCTCTGCGAGCACGCACGATGTGACCGAGTTCGTTGGTCCCGGGTCACTCGATGTCAAGGTCGAAGGCAAGAACGTCCAGCTACTGGGCGATCTGATGACCAACAACAAGAAGAACTGCATGTAGGTGTGAAATGAGTGAGGTCCAACCTTCTGGCGCTCCTGTTTGGGGGGACAACCCCCGCATCATCGACTGTGCAAAATCTCCTGCGCAGGCGAAGGAGAAGTTCGACGAGTGCGAAAAGGAAGAAGTGTGCGAAAAGGTCAAGGTGTTCAATGCTGGGACCAAGACCAAGGTCGACACCAAAGGCGCCACCTACATTCAAAACCGTACGGTCACAGGGCCGGCGGCCCAGAGTGCATTTAGAACGGACGGCGGAGCAGCACTGGCCGCGGGAGCAACCCCAGCCTCCATGAAGGACAGCTTCGTCGCCGAGTGCCGACACAAGGAGTGGGCCGCAAAAAATCCGCCCGATTCGGGATTTCGTGAGCCCACGATGCTTGAAGCCGACCATGTGACTGAGCTTCAGTTCGGTGGGAAACCCGGGGCCGAGAACCTCAAGTGGCTCTCCAAACGCGTCAACGGATTCATGGGCCCCAAGCTTCAGCACTACAAAAAATCACACACGGGGGTGAAACCCGAAAACTGTGATTGCGACTGATCGATGACCGAGACTGATGAGCCGCGCACAATCGCGGAGTTGGTGGCGTCGCTCGTTGCGGCGAACGAAGAGCTGTCAATATTGTTGCGTGACCGAGACAGCACACAACAACTGGGCGCGCCCGCCGAGACTCGGGTACTTGGCAGTGTGCAGCGTCGCTTTGCCCAGCGCGGCATCGCCATCCCTCCGAGCTACAGAGACTTCCTCACGCTGCACAATGGGTGGAAAAACTTCAGCGGCGAGCTGAGCCTGTTGTCCGGGGACGCTCCGGATGACAAGTGGGTTGGTGAGATCGCCGGCCTCAGCCATGACTTCCTGGGCCCCGACGATCCGTTCAAGCAAATGATACCGGTCGCATTGTCCCCCGGGTCAGTCGCACGCATGGTGTTCATCGACACCCAAGCGGTTGACGATGATGGCGAAGCTGAAGTCGTCGTGTACGAAGACATCGAGGAAGCGACACGCTTTCCAAGCTTCTTCGCATATCTGGAGTCGTACGCCGCCTGCGTCGCGGATGTCATCGACTGCCAGAAGAACGGTGATCCGACTGAATGAAGATCCATCGTCGCTTAAAGGAGCCGCTCCGAGGGCGCAAGGGCACCTATGTTCGTGATCTGCTGCTCGACCTTACCGTCTACGTCGACACGCTCAACGTAGAGCAGTTCGATGCGTTGATTGACTGGTACGTCGGCGTCTGCCCTCAACAGCGCTTGAGCAAGTACATTATCGAGGAGAACACAATCTGGGATGATGTTCGGTATCCCAAGTTGCTCACCAACCTCGGGCACGCGGCGGCCAAGGCGGGCGCTCCGATGCCCTTCTTGGCGCCCGTGCGTAAGCGGCTCGACGACGGCCGCCGCTACTACGTACAGTTTTGGGATGGTCAGCCAACCGGGTCCGTCTCGCTCAGCGTTCGGGCGATGCACCGCCAAGACACCGGACTGCATGGCTTCGTACGCTTGACGGCGCCTGTCGATACCGATCCTGACTTTCTTCATCGGACTGCACTTGAGTGGTCGGACTTGCTCGATATCTGCTCCGGCCATGGGGGCCTGTGCTTTAGCTACGACCAGTGGGCGATCGACCAGGCGTTTGATGAGATCTACGCCCTCTCGCGGCGGTTTTGGGGCGTGGATGTTGAGCATCTCAACGGCACCCTGCCGCGGATGAAGGACAAGATTAAGGGCGTGAGCTGGCTGACGATTGTGGGGGACAAATTCAGGACCCAACCCGAGCTTGCCCAATCACTCGAAGCGCTCGTGGCACGAGACGACCTCCAGATTGACAAGCGCAGCAAGGCTAGCGTGATTCGCGTCGGCGCCGAGCCCATCATCGCCGACCAGAACCGCCCCACCGCGCAGACCGACCCGTACGAAGCCGTCGCGTCTGGCCTGGCTCCACTGATCTTGGATGAGCATCCCGATTTTCCTGGTCCCATCTTCGAGGACCGCGGTAACACTCTCGCCTGGATTCGCCGGTTTGTAGAGCCCAGCGGATGGCAGTAAGATCGATTAGGATCGACTAGGAAAGCGCCATGAGCATCGACCCCGAAGGACGCAGCGCCGATATTGACAAGCAAGCCGCACAGGATGCACTCGCGAAACTTGAACCGTTGCTAGGCCGCTTGCCCGACTATCCGCCCGCCGCCGAGATCGTCGAAGGGTTGCCCGATACGACCGGCGAGTTGGCTGAGGACGCGATCGATGAGTACGATGAGGGAGATGGTGCAATCAACTTTGTGCAAGCGCTCCTAATCGCGGCCGGCCGCGAGATCCCTGCCCCATGTAGCGAGCACGACGGAGACTTGGCCGTGGAGGCCGAGGAGTCGCAGGCGCGAGTTCACCACGGCTCCCTCGTTGTCAAAGGGTCGCTCGACCTCCACTGCAACCTCATCGTGCTTGGCGACCTCCATGTGGACGGCTGCGTGCGTGATGTGGTCACATGGACACGTCTAATCGTGACCGGTGCTCTCAGATGCGCGGCGATTCATTCGGGAGGTCCGGTTTGGGTCGGCGGCGTGGTACGGGCCAAACTCACCTACCTTGGCCACCACGGTAAACTGTTTTGTGGCGGGGGAATCGACGGACAGTTGATCGTCTCCAGCCCTGAGGCTGAGGGTATTGATGGTGAAGTCCGTACAACCGAGCACAGCACTGTAGAAGAGTGGAAGAAGGACCAAGGTGCTGCGATGCAGAGGTTATCGGATCTGATTGTACCCGAAGCGATGAACGACAACGGCGGGGGGTTTTTCGTACCCGACGAACTCATCAGGCGGGCGGTCAAGGGTGAGCCGTTCTTGCGCGGCGACACGACACCAAAGTGAACTCCAGGCGCCCTCGTGCTGGCGACTTGGGTCATTCCGCGAGTGATCTCGGCACGTTAGACGACGGCTTTGACGACGAAGGGCGACGAGCTCGGGATTTGGGATGCCCCGATGCTGACGAGACTCTGGTCTTCCAGGGCGACCGCGGGGCGGTCGGGCGGTCTTGACTTGTTCGAGCCCGAGGCTGTCCACACGCTTCACGAACGCGGCGCCGTAGATCGAGTCGTTGTCACGGACGAGGAACCGTCCGGGAAGCTCGAAGGGGCAGGCTTCGACGACCTGCTGTGCCGTCCACTGCGCCGTGGGATGCTTGGTCACGTTGAAGTGTAGGATCTGGCGCCGATCGATGCTGAATGCTGAGGACGAAGAAGATGTAGAGATGTCGAAGCCGATTGTGGGCACGACGGCGAAGTCGATCGCCAACAACTCATGACGGTGGTTGGTCTACCAGCGCCATAGAAGCTTGAATCCTCTGCGAGGATTCGCCCGAGACCCTGCGAAGATTGGTTGGTTTCTACGTGGAGCAGCACAACGCCGCGATGCCCCATTCGGCATTCGAGGGCCAGACTCCCGACGAGGTGTACTTCGGTCGGCCGCCCGTGGCGGAGAAGCTGCGCTCGGCAAGTGAGGCCGCACGCTCCGTGCGTCTTGAGGCCAACCGTTCCCAAAGCTGTTCAGCGTGCGCGGGCGCGGTGGTGATCAAACCTCGGGACGAGAGGACGTAAGTGCTCGCCGTGCCGGCATGGCGAGGACATACGGAGCGGGCGCTTTTCAGCCGCCGTCGATGATGAGCGTGTACACGGCACCGTTGGCCGAGCCTGCGGTACCGCCACCAAGCGAGGCGCCATCAAGCGTGGCCTCGAAGTCCTCGGGCACGCCCGGGCGGAGGATCACGAAGATGCCGAGATCGGATGTCTCCGTGTCGCTGAACGTACCGTCGTCGTTCAGGTAGCGAACGACCGAGTCGGTGCTGTCGCTGGTGGAGGCCACGACCACGCCGGGTATGCCCGCGCCAACTCCGTCGCGCACGAAGCCTACGATGCCGCCCGCGTCGCCGAGCGGCAGGTCCTCAGCCAACACGTCTGGGTCACCGCTCAGAGCGTCGGACCAATCGGTCAGGTCGCCCTCGGGAACCATCCACATGTCGTGGGTGCGGGTACCGACCTCGTACGACTGCATGTCGGGGCCGGGTACGGCAAGGCCGGTGGCCGTGAGGTAGTAGCCGTCAGCTGAGGCGAGGCCCACGATGCCGAGCGGTGTCGAGATGGCGGCGGCGGAGGTCGAGTCCACGCGGCCGTCGGCGTCGGAAGTTGCTTCGACGAGCGCCATGGCGCCGGTCGGGTTGGTGGCGGCCTGAAGCGCGGCGGCGACGACCAAGTTGGCGCCATCGACGGGTCCGCCGGTCGAGAAGTCAAAGATGGTTCCGGTTACGCGGGTGCCACAGGCATCGGGGGTCGGGGCACACACGGCGTCGACGTTGAGCGGCACGTCGGTGAAGATCGTGCACACGCCAGAGGCGCAGTCGCTATTGGCCGTGCAGACATCGCCGTCAGCGCCCGCGCCTTCGCCCGCGCCCATACAATCGCTTGTGGGGGGGCGGTCGCCGCTTTCGCTGCTGTCCACGGGAGGCTCCGTGATCCCAGTCTCAATGGCGGTGGAGTCACCCGGGACAACGGGCCCTGTTTCCGTGGTGGAATTGGTCGTCATCGGACCGTCGGCCGTAGTGCCTCCCGAACTCCCTTCCGTTTCCGACTCCACACTCGGCAGCGGGTTGGCGCAACCGCTGATCCATGACAGTCCGAGCACAATACCGATTGTTATGGGACGCATCGACGCCGTCTATCAGCCCCACGCGGAGACATCTACAATATCTTCCAGAAAGTACACAACCGCGCATGTGACTTCGAACAAGTGCCGCGTCGTCTGAACTCCTCGCTGCCCGCTATGCTTCTTCTTTATCCCACAACGCTCTCCCAGCGGTCAGCTGGCGTTGACCTTGGCGACGCTACCCGCCGCGGTCGGCGCGTTGGTCAGAACCAAGCCGACCTTGTCGCTTGGCGGGCTGCACCATTCGTATCGAAGCGCAGCCCTGCTGCGCCAACATTCGGGACAAGAAGTGGTGCAAGTGCGCGCCCCTTAGGATCATTGGAGAATTTGCCCTGGGCCGGACGGGCCCTCACCGTAGGCTGACTCCCAAGGGCCATCCACCCTTGGCTTGCTCGACGCCCTTCTGAATCCGGGGCTCGGGAGTTGTGCTTCTCATCCGTGACCGCTCCAGCGCATGCCCCAGCAGCTACGTGAGCGGATGGCCTAAGCAGGTATCCTCTTGCTCGGTGGCCCATCTTCACCAAGTCAGGCTTAAGGGCAAGGTGAAACCCTGGCCTAATTCCGATGCGTAGGGACAGATGGCACTTAAGTACCAGCGTTGTCGCGGATGGTTCGTGATGAGCACGACGAGATCGTCCGCAAACCGAACGTACTCCAGTGGTGTCCACTTCCCGTAGCGCGTCACGCCCCTCGCCTTCTCTAACATCTTGAAGTGAATGTGGAGAAGGCAAAGGTGGTGAACCTCGAAGAGGGAGAGAGCCTTGGGCTCCAGTTCCGCAGGATACTATCGCGGACGGTGAAGTACACGAGACGGTCGCTGGTGCTGCGCTTCGGGCGGGCTCGTCGAGCACGCGAGTAGCAACAACGGGCAACGGCGGCGATCGTTGACAGCGGAGGCGGGAGTGGCGATGGTCGCGGGATGATCGTCGTGCGCCTCTTGGTGATGGTCGGGTTGCTCGGGCTGGTGTCGGTTGGGGTCGGGTGTCCGAGCCCGCTTCCGCCGGTCGCGAGCGGGACCGATGACTCGGCCGGCGGGACCGGGGTCGAGGCCGACACCGGAACGGGAGGCGGCGAGACGGCTGAGGACGAGGCCGTTTGTGGCAACGGGATCGTCGAGGCTGGCGAGCCCTGTGACGAAGCGGTCGAGACGGCGACCTGCAACGCCAACTGCACCGTGGCCGTGTGCGGTGATGGCATCGTGAACACGCCCCTCGGTGAGCACTGCGATGCTGGCGAGGCAACGGTGCTGTGTGACGAAGACTGCACGCCGGTCGTCTGCGGGGATGGGCTGGCCAACGAAGCCGCGGGGGAGGACTGCGATGGTGACGACCTCGCGGGTGGGGTGTGCGAGGGGCTGGGCTTCGACGAGGGCACGCTCGCGTGCGGGGCGGAGTGCAGCTACGACGTGAGCGAGTGCTACGTGTTGCCCCCCGCGGCACCGGTGCTGGAACTGAGCTTCTCGCAGGTCAAGCAGTTCGATTTCGGCTGGGCGGCGGCCGATGCCGACTATTATCAGCTGGAGGAGAGTGCCAGCTCTGGGGAGGCATTCGTGCAGATCGGGGGTGACATCGTTGGAAAATCGGTGTCCCACGAGATGCCGCTGCATCTTCGGTGGGAGGCGAGCTATCGACTGTGGGCTTGCAATCGAGGAGGGTGCACGGAATCGGCGGTGGTGAGCGTGATGGACTCGTTGGCGGGAGCAGTGGGGTATATGAAGGCGTCCAACACCGACACGAACGACTGGTTCGGCTATCGCGTGGCATTGAGCGGAGACGGCACTACCCTGGCCGTCGGTGCCCGCCAAGAAGACAGCAACGCGACGGGCATCGGAGGCAGCGAGACCGACGAATCCGCCACCGAAGCCGGAGCGGTGTACGTGTTCGAGCGCAACGGGGTGGGCACGTGGTCGCAACAGGCGTACGTCAAGGCGTCCAACACCGACCCGGGGGACAGGTTCGGCTGGAGCGTGGCGCTGAGTGCAGACGGCACCACCCTGGCCGTCGGCGCCAGTTGGGAAGGCAGCAACGCGACGGGCATCGGAGGCAGTGAGGTCGACAACTCCGCTCCTGGAGCCGGAGCGGTGTATGTGTTCGAGCGTGACGGTATGGGCACGTGGTCGCAGCAGGCGTACGTCAAGGCATCCAACACCGACGCATGGGACTATTTCGGCTATCGCGTGGCGGTGAGCGGAGACGGCACCACCCTGGCCATCGGCGCAATAGGGGAAGAAAGCAATGCGACGGGCATCGGAGGCAGCGAGGTCGATAATTCTTCCTCCTGGGCCGGAGCGGTGTACGTGTTCGAGCGTGACGGTATGGGCACGTGGTCGCAGCAGGCGTACGTCAAGGCGTCCAACACCGACCCGGGGGATGAGTTCGGTGGTAGCGTGGCGGTGAGCGGAGATGGCAGCACCTTGGCCGTTGGCGTAGCCTTGGAACAAAGCAATGCGACGGGCATCGGGGGCAGCGAGGTCGATAACTCCCTCTACCAGGCCGGAGCGGTGTACGTGTTCGGGCGCAACGGTATGGGTACGTGGTCGCAGCAGGCGTACGTCAAGGCGTCCAACACCGGCGCGTCGGACGAGTTCGGCTCAAGTGTGGCGCTGAGCGGAGACGGCACCACCCTGGCCGTCGGCGCCGCGCGGGAAGAAAGCAACGCGACGGGCATCGGAGGCAGCGAGGCCGACGACTCCGCTGAATACAGCGGAGCGGTGTATGTGTTCGAGCGTGACGGTATGGGCACGTGGTCGCAGCAGGCGTACGTCAAGGCGTCCAACACCGACGCGTATGAATATTTCGGCGAAAGCGTGGCGGTGAGCGGAGACGGCACCACCCTGGCCGTCGGTGCAACAGGGGAAGACAGCAATGCGACGGGCATCGGGGGCAACCAAGCCGACGAATCCGCCTCCGGAGCCGGAGCGGTGTACGTATTCAAGCGTGATGGGAAGGGCCCGTGGTCACAGCAGGCGTACGTCAAGGCGTCCAACACCGACACAGGGGACGGGTTCGGCAGGAGCGTGGCGGTGAGCGGAGACGGGAACACCTTGGCCGTCGGCGCCGCGCGGGAAGAAAGCAACGCGACGGGCATAGGGGGCAATCAGGCCGACGACTCCGCCAGCGACGCCGGGGCCGTCTACCTCTACTGACCCATCGCCCCGCCGCATCGCGCTGGCGTCGGCGCAGTTGGGTCACCGAGGGAGATCGCTCCCCCCCGGTTCCCACAGGTCCCCGCATGCACGATTAGCGCTGCTACGCACGTCTACATTCGGGACAAGAAGCGGCGCAAGTGCACCCCCTCTAGCTCGCTCGATGCATGAGGGATCCCATGGGCCCGCGAGCCATCTCGTCCCGAGGTTTGATTACGACCGTGCCGGCGCACGCCGAACAACTTTGGGAGCGGTTGGCCTCAAGACGCGCAGAGCGTGCGGCCGCACTCCCCGAGCGTAGCTTCTCCACCACGGACGGCCGACCGAAGTACATCTCATCGGGCGTCTGCCCCTCGAATGCCGCATGGGGTATCGCGGCGTTGTGCTGCTCCACGTAGAAATCAGAAATCGACCAATCTTCGCAGGGTCTCGGGCGAATCTGAGCGGTGGAGATACAGCCACTGGTGCCTCAACGATCTCCAGAACGCCTCGATCATCGAGTTCGACTGCCGGACCTCGACCTGTGCCAGCACTCGCCGGATCGGCGACTCCCTCAGAAACTCGTCGACCACCTCGTTGACGTTCTCTGTGCCCGAGTCGGTCATGAGGTTGACGTCGCGACCATCGAGGAACTGGCCGGCCGTCTTGAGTATCGCCCTCGTCGTGCCGCCCGAGACTCGCTCCTCCAGCCTCCACGCCAGAATCTTGCGCGAGAAGTTGTCGATGACTGCGTGGAGGTACAGTTTGGTGTCGTCCAACAAACGAAGGACCGTCAAGTCGAGGTGCCACCACTCATTCGGCTTCGTAGCCCTGACTCCGCACTTGGGCTTGGCTGGGTAGACCCTGATTCTCGGCCGACGCCATTGTCGTTCTGCCACGAGAGTTCGCCAGGTCGTCGCGGACGCGAACACATCACTGTCTCGCTGGGCAACCAACGAAAGAGCCCGAATCCCCATGTGCCGGTACGCGGGATCGAGAACGTAGATCTTATCCGCTGCACCTCGTCGGGGGTCAACCTGCGAGGTCGCGTCTTCGGGCAGCTCGATCGGTCGTCGAGTTCGCAGCGGGTCGCCCTGCCCTTCCATGCGTAGAAACGAGACCGCGACAAACCTAGGGTGTTCAGGATCCTCGACAGCGGAACTCGTCGAGCTCCGAGCTCAATCGCGCGGAGAAGGTCCGCTTTCGCATCGCCGTTGGGAAGCCGTTCCAACTCGAGACGCAGATCGAGCCGACGGAGTACGACCAGGAGAAATGGAGGCGAGCACGAAGTAGAGGTCGGCCTTGGCCCGCAACCGCGCAACCTCGGCGTGAAGCGCCGAGACATCGCCATGGTCGTCCGAGGTCGACACAACGCGGCGAGACCCACGGCGGATCCATGCGCGGGCCGTTGATCTCGGGATGGCGAGCTGAGGGAAGAGACGAGGATTGCCGGTCGCGACGATGGCCTGACGGATCCGGTGGTCATAGTGGCGGCGTGATTGAGGGCCCATGGTAGTCCGCGGAGAGTGAGGGTCGGTCAGGCCCAGTGGCAAATTCTCTAATGATCCTAAAGGGCGCGCACTTGCACCGCTTTTTGTCCAGAATGTTCGCGTGCGTAGCAGGGCTCTCCACCCGCCCCGCGGGGGAGATCATCCCCTCGACGTTCATGGGGTTGTCCGTGGGTGGTGGCGTCGCCAGCTTACGTGAAGCCGGACGGAGAGCAGGAGAACGGGCCCAGTCCAGCGCGAGAACGCGCTCGAGGGCGTCCCCTCTGCCGCCGGCGTTGAGTCGGGGGGAGGTCAGCGTTATCGGTGGTCATCCTCTCATGCCCGGCCTTTCGCAGGGTGATGCCTGCGTAGGGTTGGCGCTGCATGCCGAGGCGGATGGCCCGCTGAGGGCCTCGGTTCGAACCAGAGTTGGGGTGGTACAGGTGCTGGGCGCAGGCGGATCAACGCATCGCTTCAGTAGAGGTAGACGGCACCAGCATTGTTGGAGGAGTTGTCGAGCTGGTCGCCGTCGATGCCGGTGGCGTTGCTTCCTTCTCCGTACGCGCCGACGGCGAGGGTGTTGCCGTCGGCGCTGAGGGCCACGCTCCTGCCGAACTCGTCGTCCGAGCCAGTGTTGGAGGCCTTGACGTAGGCGTGCTGTGCCCACGTGCCCACGCCATCGCGGGTGAAGACGTACACGGCACCGGCATTGTCGGCGGAGTTGTCGAGCTGGTCGCCGCCGATGCCGGTGGCGTTGCTTTCTTCTCGGAACGCGCCGACGGCGAGGGTGTTGCCGTCGGCGCTGAGGGCCACGCTTCGGCCGAAGTTGTCGTACGAGCCGGTGTTGGAGGCCTTGACGTAGGCCTGCTGGGCCCAGGTGCCCATGACATCGCGGGTGAAGACGTACACGGCACCGGAGTAGGTGGCGGAGTCGTCGAGCTGGTCGCCGCCGATGCCGGTGGCGTTGCTGTCTTCTTGGAGCGCGCCGACGGCGAGGGTGTTGCCGTCGGCGCTGAGGGCCACGCTTCCGCCGAAGGAGTCGGACGAGCCGGTGTTGGATGCCTTGACGTAGGCCTGCTGAGCCCAGTTGCCCATGCCATCGCGGGTGAAGACGTAGACGGCACCCGAAGCGGCGGAGGAGTTGTCGAGCGGGTCGCCGCCGATGCCGGTGGCGTTGCTGTCTTCGGAGAGCGCGCCGACGGCGAGGGTGTTGCCGTCGGCGCTGAGGGCCACGCTGTAGAAGCGGTCGCCCGAGCCGGTGTTGGAGGCCTTGACGTAGGCCTGCTGGGCCCAGGGGCCCATGCCATCGCGGGTGAAGACGTAGACGGCACCGGAGTCGAATGAGGAGTTGTCGAGCTGGTCGCCGCCGATGCCGGTGGTGTTGCTGTCTTCGAAGTACGCGCCGACGGCGAGGGTGTTGCCGTCTGCGCTGAGGGCCACGCTGTAGCTGAAGTAGTCGCTCGAGTCGGTGTTCGACGCCTTGACGTACCCAACCGCGTCGGCCAGCGAGCTCACCATGTCGACCACCGCGGAGTCCGTGCACCCCGCCACGTTGCACGCGAGTAGCCGATAGCTCGCCTCGTACCGAAAGTGCAGCGGCATCTCGTGCGAGACCGACGTCCCCACGATGTCGGTGCCCAACTGGACGAACGGCTCGCCGGGCGCGACGCTCTGCTCGAGCTGGTAGTGGTCTGCCCCGGTGGTCGCCGCCCAGCTGAAGTCGAACTGCTTGACCGGCGAGAACGCCAGCTGCAGCGTGGGCGGGCTTGGCCGGTTCGCCACGCACTGCCCAACATCGTAGACGCAACCGCCACTGCACGCGAGCATGCCGCCGTCGAACCCCAGGTCCAGGCAAGTTGCCCCGGCCAAGTCGGCCCCCTCGCAGTCCTCACCGGCAGGGGCGTTGATGGACCCGTCGCCGCAGACCACGGGGGTGCAGTCGACGTCACAGCTCATCGACTCGCCGCCGTCGTCACAGTCCTCCCCGGCGGCTGCGTTGAGCACCCCATCGCCGCAGGTAGTCAGTGTGCAATTCGAATTGCATGCTTCGGTCTGTCCGCCGTCGTCGCATTGCTCTCCTGCGGACGAATTCAGCAAACCATCGCCGCAGTCGACCGGGGTGCAGTCGATATCGCAGGTGGTGGACTCTCCCTCATCGTCGCAGGTCTCCCCAACCTCGACGATGCCGTTGCCACACACTGGGGTGTTGTCGGTCTCTGAGTCGCTTCCGATGTCGGTCCCCGAATCATCCTCTACCCCAGTGGTATCCGCCTGGACGTCGGGTAGCTGATTCGCGCAGCTCGAAAAGAGCAGCATCAGAGCGACGACAATGATGGGATATATCGAGCGTACGAGCGACACTCCGCTATTCGATAGCGAGCGCCAACCGAAGTCAACCGACCGCTGTCAGCGTTGGCGACCTGCTGCAACCGCTCGTCAACCAACAGCCTGCGATTCCGCCCCTACAACTCCACCGAGAACCGAGGCATCGACCGTACGCCGCCCTTCGGGTCGAACTTCGCGGCCTTCACGGTCTTCGCGCAATCCCCCAGCCCACCGGGCGGGGTGACGAGCAGGCTCTCCACCCGCCCCGCGGAGGAGATCATTCCCTCGACCTTCACCGTCCCGCCGCCTTGGCCTTTGCACTTGCCTGTGATTCGCTTCTTCAGGCGGGCGACCACCTCTTGGTCGGTCTTGGGCTTCGGCGCTGGCTTGGTGGCCTTGGGCTTTGGCTTCCGCTTCGTGGCCCTTTTGGGCACATCGGCCTCGACGGGCTCCGCGTGCGACTCGATCGGCATTTCGGGCTCGACGGCCTCGTCCTCGGGTTCGGGTTCGGGTTCCTGGGGTTCCTGTGGCGCGGGCTCGGCCTCGGCCTCGGCAACGACCACGGGATCCTCGATCTCCTTCCGATCGCGTTTCCCGACCGGAACCTCCTCCGTCACGGCCCCACCCGCCGCCACGGCGTCCGTCGACCCTTCGATCTCGGAGCCGTCCCCCTGCCACTTCATCGTGAAGAACGCGGCAATCCCCATGACGGCAAGCCCCACGAGGGCAGGCAGCCCGTACCGCCGCAGCGCTCCACGAGGCGCCTCCTGCCCATCCCCGGCCACCAACCCGGCGTCGCCCGCAACGCCTCTGCCGGTCGGCCCCGTCTGCAGCGCCTCCGTCGGCTCCATCACCTTCGGGACCGCCACGGTCCCAGAACCGCCGCCCAGCACGGGCCCCGAAGCCACCGCCTCGACCTCCCCCTGCCGTGCCGCCATCGAGCCTGAGGCCTCGACCTCCATCGGTCCCGAGAGGCTCGCCCCGACGCCCCCCGCGGGAGCCCCCAACGGCCCGCTCGGCTCGACCGCGATTGGAGTCGACACGACCGTCTGCATCTCCACCCGCGGTACCGCAGCGGAATCGCCACGCCCCGTGGCGACTGAGCCCGAGTCTCCGCCCGAGTCGGGCGACCCACCTTCGGCAACGCCTCCTCCCGGCTCTTGCGTCGCAGCCGCACCGACCCCGTGCATCGGCAACGGCGTCGTCTTGTCGATGTCCACCGCGGCGGGCCTGTCCATCGGCCCCTTGGGCAGTCCCACCTTCAGCGCCGCCTGCACGCCCACCAGCATCTCGGTGGCCTCCACCATGCCTCGTCGCAGCGCGCGGCCAAACTCGTCCATTGAGGCGAAGCGTTGCTCGGGCTGCTTGGCCATCGCTTTGAGCACGATGGCTTCCACCGTCTCGGGGATCGACGGCTGTTTCTGCCTCAGCGACGGAATCGGTCCGTGGATGTGCTGCGAAAGGATCTGGAACGCGTTGCCCTCGCAAAACGGCAGCTCGCCCGTGAGCATGCGAAACATCATCACGCCCACGGCGTAGATGTCGGAGCGGGGATCGTCGCTGGTGCCCATGGCCATCTCCGGGGCCATGTAGGCGACAGTGCCAAAGATCTCGTCGGTCGAGGTCAGCTGAGCGGTTGCCTCGCCCACGTTGCCGGATAACTTGGCGATACCGAAGTCGAGCACCTTGACGAAGTCGTCGTCGCCCTTGCCGGGCACGTCGGCGAGGAAGACGTTGGAGGGCTTGATGTCACGGTGGATGATGTTCTGCTGGTGCGCCGCCTCCAGAGCGGAAGTCACCTGCATGAGGATCTCGCGGGCTCGCGGCCACGGCAACAGGCGCTCCGCCTCGAGTAGGTCGTGCAGGTCGTGGCCCGCGAGCAGATCCATCACGAAGAACACGTGCCCGTCGTCCGTCTCGCCGAAGTCCGAGATGGCCACCACGTTCGGGTGGGTGACCGCCGAGGCGGCTCGCGCCTCGCGGAGGAATCGCTTGCGAGACAGCTCGTTGCGCGCGAACTCGTATCGCAGCAGTTTGACCGCGAAGCGCTTGCGCAGCCGCGTGTGCTCGGCCTCGTAGACCGCCCCCATCCCGCCCACGCCAATGCGACGCAGCAACCGGTAGCGGTCGAGCGTCTGGTTGCTGAGATCGGGCTCGGGGATCTTGCCTTCGGACGCGGTCACGGTCGGTTTGATGGGGCTAGAAGCGACGGTGCAGGGTGAGCCCCGCCGCGGTGGGGGTGAGCGTAGGAGTCAGGCGCAGGGCCGTGGGGTCCGAGGACGCCCTCGATCGACGGCGGTACAGCACGAGGCGCACGACACCACCGACCGCGGTGGCGAGGCCCACGCCCGCGACGACGGAGCCAGCGATGAGGAAGGGCTGGGCCCGGGCGTACTCGCCTTCGAGGTAGTCCCGTCGGGCCTGGGTGCCCACCGCGTACTCGTCGTTGGCGTCGACCAGCGCATCGGCGCCCTCGCGAATGCTGAAGTAGCCGACGCCAATGCCCAGTCCGGTTGCGAAGGCCGTGCTGCCTCCGATGATCAAGCCGAGCCCGAGCCAGTCCCGCTTCAATGACGGGCCATCGTCGCTCGAATCGGCGGCCGTGGAGGTCGGGGGGGGCACGACTTCGGGAGGCGTCTGCTTGGGTTCGACCGGTGGCTCCCGCGGTGGGACCGTCGTTCCCTCGGATGGCGGATCGAGGGCTTCGTCGACCCGTTGCAGAGTCTCCGTGAGCTCCGCGATCACGTCCGGACCCACCTCGTCCGCGGCCCCTTCCTTGGCCACGATCACGGTGAGGAACTCGTCGAGGATCACACGTTGCCGTCGTAGCAGTGCCTCGCGCTTGGTCGAATCCTCCTCGGTCGAGACGAGCTGGTCGAACGCTCGCATGGCCTTGCGAATCAGCAACGAGCCCAGGTACGAAGCCTGATCCTCCGGCGTCAGCCCGTAGTAGGCGGCGCGATACTTGGAGATCGCCGTCTCGAGCTTGCCCGCGGCAAGGGCCTGGTCGCCCTCGCCGAGCAGGACCTGGCTGCGCTCGCGGTCGCTGGGGGCGATCGTGCTGGTGGCGTTGCGGGCCGAGGCCGACCGTGCGGGTAGGGCGATTGTTGCCCCGAGCGTGAGCGTGAGGGCGGCTCGAGAGGGGGAGGGGAGCATGGAGGGGCTGGGCCGAGTGTAGTGGGTCGAGGGGGTAGGGCGAAAGACGGATGGGGTGACGATGTGGTTAGCGGATGCCGCTCACGGGCGGTTGCGCGCCCGCTCGTGCGACCGGGAGAGCGTTGCTCAGCAAGACGCTCGCACGATTGTCGCCATGGGCGGTTCGTGGTTGGCTTGCGATCCGAGAACGTCGTTCGTGGTCGGTGGACCTTGAGGTCATTGTTCGTCCCAGGGGTCTTGGCTGGGCGTGGCCGAGTGCTCACATGTCGGTAGGTGGTGTGAAGTAGATGGTCAGGCCCGCAGGAGGTGCAGCGGCTCGGTCGATGACGAGACGTCGTGATCGCGCCGCGCCCGAAGATGATCGTTTGACATCCGCGATCGGCTCCGGCCATGGTTTGGAGTGGTCGGCGGGTGGATCGTGGAGGTGTCCTCGCCAGCGCTGCTCGCGAGCTGGGCGATGGGTTGCGCTGGCTCGTTGCCCGCGGCAGAGGACGTCGGCACGGGATCCTCCGGTGGAGGCATCGACGTCGGGAAGCGGTCAGGCCGCCACGACCGGAAGCGGGTCGACGACGACGACGACGACCGCAGGAGCATGCCGACGGCATAAGCAACACAACAACCGTTCTTCGGCGTCTCGAAACAGGCCGTCAGTGGATCAATAGAGATAGACGGCACCCGCCGTTAGCGCACTGTGACCGGTCACAAAGTGACCGTTGGATCTGGTCCCAACCCTGCTACGCACGCCTACATTCGGTGCAAGTGCACCCCCTCTAGCTCGCTCAGTGCAGGTGGGATCCCAAGGGGCCCGCGAGCCATCTCGTCCCGAGGATTCGGGTATATCCGCAACCGGAGAGCGTTCTCGGCGATGAGCTCCCTCCGGGTCCGCGTCAGATCAGCCAGCGCACCATTGAACCGACGCGGGCAGGTGATTTCACGCGCTCGCGCGAGGGATCGACCGGCAGGCGCTCCAGAGCTTCTTCAGCGTTGGGGCATCCCAACCTTGCCGTCTGTCGTCGTCAAAGGCGTCGCCTAACATGCTGAGATCACTTGTGGATGAACCAAGTTGCCAGCACGGGTGTCGGCGCGGCCAGCCAGCCGAGCGTTTTCCCGTCCCGGGCTGCGGCAACAGGTCGGCTAGGGCACCAGGTCTGCGCCCGCGAAGTCGCTGGCGCCGACCGTCATCGGCCGCGGGTCCCCCGTGATGTCCACTGTCGGATCGCCCTCATTCCACGACGCGGTGGTTCCTAGTGCGGCTGGAGGGTTGTTGAGGAGGAGGTTCCCCGTGTCGAAATCCAAGAACCAGTCGGCTTGGAACGCACCGAGGGCGACGTTGTTCGAACCGGGGGGCTCAGATTGCGCCGCCGAGAACGCGATCGTGGCGTCGGGGCAGTCCATTTCGACGGTATCGTCGAACGACACGAACAAGCTGTTGCGAATCGTTACCTCCTGCGGATCAACACACTGCACTGTGAAGATGTCGCTGACCGGGCTGAAGTCGGTCATGACCGTCGAGTACAGAATCAAAGCGGACGACGCGTTGACGATAACTCCGGCATCTCCGTCGCCGATGGTGGACGTGCGCAAGGTGAGGGTTGCACCATTGTCCACCACGATGCCGCCGCCCGTGGTGGCGCTGATGATCGCGCGATCGACCCAGGCAGTGCCTTCGTTGACTCGAATTCCGCTTTGGACCCCTCCTCCGCTAAAGATGATCTGGTCCACGTACGCTGTCGTATCGACACCGTCAACGAGCAGTCCCGGGCCGGCGTTCCCGAGGATTCGCGGGGTATCTCCATTCACTGCGAGCAGCGCGACGGTCTTCCCCGAATCGACCAGGACCGACGCCGCATAGGCCGTCATGGCATTGAGCTGATTAATCCGAATCACCCCAAACCCACTGGCATCTACGGCGTTCACGGCGGGCTGAATGCTCGCGAAGTCTTCGCTGCCGTCGCCATCGCCGTCCACGCGAAATACGTCGCTGTCGGTCGGGAAGCACATGCCGTTGGCGAGCTGGCAGGCTCCGATGTCGCACTGGTCGTGCGCAGTACAGGGCACACAGCTATTGCTGTCGGGGTCGCAGAGCAGGAGCTGGCTGTCGCACGCGGCGGTGTTCTGGTCGCTGCACGCTACACATGTTCCACCGACGCATAGCGGGACCATCTCATCGGCGGCCAGGCACGCGGCATCGCCGTCTTCGGGACTGGGGGCGTCGCCGCACGGCACACACTCGCCTTCGTCCGAACAAAACGGTCGGGTGGAGTCGGTGCAGTCGCCACTGTCGTCACAGGCGGTAGGCCCCGTGGTGGTGGAGCCGGTCTCGGTGCTGGGATCATCGGTCTCGGTGGAAGGACCGCTGCTCGAACCGCTATCGGTGCCGCTAGAGCTGTCGGCCCCAATACCTCCACTCGACCCTCGACCCTCCAGCTCCGGTAGCGGGCTTGGACATCCTGGCCCAACAACCCCAAGCAACCCCAGTATCACGAACCGAAGGACGAGCTTCACGGCGGAACCATCATTGACCCCGCACCTGCTGTCAACGCCCCTCGCTGCAGCTCGGCGGCAGCGTGCTCAGGCTGCTCGAACACCGCTTTGAACACGGCGTCATGTGGGGCGTTGGTCACCAGCGTTCGGAGCCTATCACCCGCCGGCGACGACACGCCGAACGGAAGACGACTACGGGCCGCCCGGTTGGCTACATTGGCTCATCCGCGCGTGATTTTCGGGCGGTTGCGAGCCATGTAGACAACGCAACGACCAGCACCTGGCATGGCCCGACCACGACCTACCGCTGTGGGACACGGGGGCCGGAGTTGTACGACTATGGGATCTTGCGGCTAGATCCGTGGGATCATTCCCCGATTTCGCAGGAGATGCACAATCTGGGAGTGGAGGTTGTCTACTTTTGGAGCCGTATTGTGCAGCCGAGTGGCCGGTTCTGGATGCGTTTGGGGGTGGCAAACGCATCCAGAACCGGCCTCCTAGCATGTCGAGTTGACGAGGCCGACGACGTCAGCCAAACTTCGCTCAGCGTTTCTCAAGCGCGCACAAGGACACAATAGAGATTCCCACTCGCGACTGAACGACACAGACCTCTGGAGGCCCGGCGTTATTAAAGTTGGTTATAACGCCGGCCTGTCACGCCGGAGGTCGCGGGTTCGAGCCCCGTCCGCTCCGCAAGCTGGAGTCCCCGGGATCCTGAAAAAGGGTCCCGGGGGTTCGAGTCGCAGGCCAAAACCAGCTTCGTCGTTCGGCGACCGGCTTATCGAATTTTCTTTGCTCCGACCTCGGAGGAAGAAAACGATGGAGTCCATCAGCAGCCCGTTTGGGCGCCCGCCACAACCACGACGCTTCGTCGGCGCCGTCGCCAAAAGAGCGGCCAGCCGACACGTAAGAAATCGCTATCGACCACGATTTCGACCGCACGTTCTGACGCAACCGCGTTCTGTCGCGGCCGATAAGAGCAGCGTGAAATTCAACGAGGACGTCTCGTTTCGAGTATTCGCGCAGTGGTGGTTGAGTGAACGCGAGGAGAAGCTCAGGCGCGGAGAAATCTCTGCGGCCACCCACGATGCCCACCACCGAGCGGTGACTCGATTGTTGCTGCCGACTCTCCGCGACATTGCCATCCGCGACGTCTCGGCGACGACGCTGCACGCTCTTCGAGAAGCAACCACGCATGTGCCCGCGGCCGGAAACGAAGCGCTGGCGCTCGTGCGTAGGATGCTGGCGCGCGCGGAGAAGTTGGGACTACGGCCGGCCGGTACGAACCCGGCTGCGGCGGTGCGGCCACATGTAGCGTCGGCCACAGCAGACACTCTCGCAGAGGCAGATCGAGTCGCCATCATCCGAACGTGTGAGGCGATACGGCAGGGGAAAGCGGACGTCTGCCACCCAACGCTTGCATCCATCTTCCTGTTCATCGCACTGACCGGGGCGAAACCCTCTGAGGTTCGCGATCTTCGATGGCGCAACCTCGACCGCACGCATGGGGATCACGGTGCCGTGTGGTTGCAACGGTGCAAGTCGGCCGACGGTTTTCGCGAGAAACTGCTTGTCCTGAGCGCGGAAGCGCGGGCGGTGATCGACGAGTACGACCGCGGATGCTCCGACGTTGATGCGCCCGTGTTCCCGTCCCATCGAAGGCCGGGCCGCCCCTACTCCAAGCTGCGGCAATCATGGACGCTCGTTGCCAAACTCGCGGGGCTCGAGGGGCTGCACCTCACCGCGCTGTGCCTTGAGCGCGCGAGCGGCGAAACGAACTCCTCCAACGGTCGCACAGACTGGCGGCCCGAAGCTCTCTGTGCCGAGAAGAGGCCCGTGGACATGACCCGGCTGACGTTCACCAAGGACGTGCAGTTCGGCGTCTTTGCCAGCGCGTGGCTCCGCGAGCGGGAGGATGAACTCAATAGCGGCGAGCTCGCCCCCCGCACCTTCCTTTCCTACAGGCGGACCGTCCGCGGCATCCTCATCCCCGCCTTGGACGGATTCACCGTAGAGGAAATCGACGTCCATCTGATGCGGGCGCTGCGCAGGGTCACCTCGCATATTCCGGCCAAAGGGAATCAAGCACTTAATCTCGCCCGACGGATCTTGAACGTCGCCGAACGTTTGGGCCTCCGACCTCCGCACAGCAACCCCGTGCTGCGGGTCAAGCCGCACCCCGAGCTCGCGAGCGCCCGCCCGGCTTCTCCAGCCGACGTCGATGCAGTCGTTCGAGCCTGCGAGGCGGTCGTGCGTGGGGATGCCACGGTCTGCCACCCCAATATCGCGAAGATCTGTCACCTGATTGCCCTGACTGGGGCGCGCCCCTCCGAGATCGTCACGCTCCGAGCGCGGAACCTCGACCTCACCCACGGACATCACGGCGTGCTGCGACTGCGCAAGCACAAGACCACGCGAACGGTCGGCGAGAAACTCATCGTGCTCAGTGCGGCGGCACGCGAAGTTATCGACCGACTGGGCCAGGTGCCCAACGATCGGGAGGCCCCCCTGTTTCCCTCGCACCGCAACCCCGCGAAACCGTACCGCGATATCTCGAAGGCCTGGCGACGTCTGGCGACGTTCGCTGGGGTGGAAGGAATCAACCTTCGAGATCTGAGAAGCGGCCTTGCCACGAACGCCTACGAGAACGACGTCGGTGTCAAAGACATCCAGGGAATGATGGGTCACAAGTCGGCACGCACGACCATGGGCTACATCAAGCTCTCGTCCCGCAGAATCGGCGATGCCTACGAGAAAGTCGATGCCGCCCGCGAACGCGAGATGCGGCAGAAGATGGCCACTCGGAGACCGCGACACGTGACGGCAGAGAAGGGAGTCGGCCATGCATAGTCGCGCCCTGAACTTCGCAATGGTCTCCGCGGCGCAACAGTCGACGCTGCTGACCACGATCGAGCTGCACCGAGAATCCCCACCCCGCAGCTCCGCCCGCAGTCGACCTCTGCGAGTCATCGAGCACGTGACGGCGCTCGTCTTCGACGGGGGCCTCATCGTGAGCGCAGTCGTCGGTCGCTCGCTCCACCTCGCCGGTCGCACTCTGTACACCCACAGCGAGGACCGGCTCGTATCGTTGTCCGAGACAGAGCGGGCCGACGTCCTCAACGCCGCGGGGCTGCCGAGGCTGCCGGCGACCCAGGAGGAGGTGGCGCCATGTTGATGTCCTCTTCGCGAGACACCATCGACGAATCCCCGCCTCGAGGGTCGCTCATCCCGTACCGATGCAACAGCGTGCGCGCATTCTTCGAGCGGATACTGGGGTCAACCGCCCCACACTCGCACGCCGTTTGGCTTCACAAGCACATCGCGCCTGAGCGCGCGCTTCGTGCTGCGCGCCCGTCCAACTTGTTTTGGCTCACCGAGCGCATCGACTCAGCACTTCCCCAAGCCGAGCGCAACGCCGTCCTAAGCGCGTGCGCTGTGGCGAGGCTGGCCTACCGAAAGAAGTGCGACGCTCCGCTAGACACCACGGCGGTCGTCCAATGTGTCGAAAACACGGAACTCCTACGCATCACGCTGGAGGCCACCTCGTGGTGGACCCGTCTACGGCATCGGTGGGACTTCGAGCAAACGCGAGGCATCGGCACGGTCGCCTACACTATAGGTAGCGGAGAGGGGCTCGCCTTTGTCCGCGGCACGCGAGTCGGGCACTTCGCGGTCAGAGAGGTCGCCGTACCGTTCAACCCAGGCTACGAGCACCCCCCCATGCGGCACAACAGCCGCACTCCGAAGCACTGGGCCAACGCGGCCGGGCCCCAGCATCTCTACGCCATCGATGTCGTCGCCGACGGGTTGTCGGTGGGCACGTACGCGAGCCCGGCAATCGCCTTTGAGGTCGCCCGTCGCTTTGAGCGCGCGGGTGTCTTCTCGGGGCCGATCCCCGATCGCCTGCAACGAATAATGATGCCCTACCAGGGCCCGCCACTCCCGACCGCTACGCCATCGTGGCCCGCTCGGCCACCCGCGAGCGTTGTCGCACGGATCCCCATGCGACCTGTCTTGGAGGAGGTGCGCCATGCAGTGGGCTGACGGTTGGCATCCGCTCTCTTGCGGGGTTGCGGTCCTGGTCTCAGACAACGAGCCGCTCATTGTGTGCGACCTCGGTAGCGCAACCCTCCGCGCGAATGAACCCGTGTTCATCGGCGACCTCAACTTCCTTGATGTACTCGCGGACGAGCTTCGAGAGTGTGGGTGGGAAGTTGCGCTGGACGACTGGATCGCTGTCGACCGCGATCTGCGGACATCGATCGTCCTGTCGTTCGGCGAGGACGTGTTCCGTGAGCGACCAGCACACTACGCGGACGTAACCCACGCGAATCCGGTGAGCTCGGCGATGTCACTCCGGCGAGTCCCGGGGCTGGCGGTGCTGGTCGACCGACACGGCGCGTCGGCGGTCCGCGAAACCCCCGATGGCACGCGAACGCCCCTACGGCTGCAAAGCATCGGCACCGAACTCGAGGTCGTCATCGATGGCAACACGTGGTGCATGCATGACCTCGTCGGTCGAGCGTGGGATGACGGACTCTTTCCCTCCGTGACGTTCGAGGGGGGTGCCCGATGATCGGCGAGCAAGGCATCCTGTTTGGTGTCGAAGTCCTCGCCGGTCAGCACCCGCGACGAGGGTCCGAACCGAAATCGCACCCCTCTCCGACGGCGGACATTGGGGCCGTGGCCCGCGGCCAGTACAAGACCTCCCGCCTCGCCGTGCTCGACGCACTGCGAGACGGCCCGAAAACTGACGAGGAGATCGCCGACGCCACTGCGTTGGACGGCAACACCGTGCGACCGCGGCGGTTGGAACTGCTCAACGACAAGCTCATTGCGGACAGCGGAACCACCCGGCTCACCAGGCGCGGCCGAGACGCGATTGTTTGGCAGCTTGCGACCCAGAAGGAGGACCCACGGTGCGGGTCGCGTTGACCTGCGCCGACGTCTTCGATCCCCAGCTCGGCCTCACAGCCTACGGACCCGTCGACCACGTCGTCGGCGATCCGGCGTTCAGCACGAAGGTGCACCGCGGACACCGAACCACGCGCAAGAGCGCGGGCGGTGTACGGGCTACGCAAGACCTGGGATTCGAAGCGCTCACTCCTGCCGTTCGTCGAAACGCCGCCATCGCGATCGCCGAGGTCGTGAGGCGCTGGGTCGTGCTGTTCAGCGATCTCGAAGGCGCGGGTGCGTGGTGTGAGGACCTCGCCGCCGCGGGCCTCGAGCCCGTGCAGGTGGGGATCTGGCTCAAGACCAATGCCACGCCGCAACTGACGGGCACGCGGCCAGCGTCGCCGGCAGAAGCGATCGTCGTCGCTCACGCCAAGAACGGCGCGCGCCCGAGGGCCAAGCGGTGGAACGGCGGCGGCCGGCCCCTCTCCTATCGCGGGCCGACCGCCCGAAGAGAGGCGGGACGTCCCCGCCATCCCACCGAGAAGCCGTTGTGGTTGATGGAGGCGATCCTCCGCGACTTCACGGATCCTTCGGAGGCGATCGCCGACCCATTCGCGGGCTCGGGGACCACGCTGGTCGCGGGGGTCCGGCTCGGCCGCGCGGTGGCCGGGTGGGAGCGCGACGCTCACTGGGCCGCGGTGGCGGAGCGACGGGTGGCGAAGACCCGCCCCCAGCTCGACCTTTTGGAGGCACCTGGCCACAGAGCAACGCAACTGAAACTGGAGGTGTCGTGATGGCGGCGCGTGTACGCTTGGGCCAACGATACCGGGATCTCGACCCACGACGCGCCAACCGTGAGGGGGTCGTGGTGGAGATCCACCGCGACACGGTGCGACTGCAATGGCGCTCGGGGTACGCGACCGTCGTTCGACGATCGCGCCTCGATGTCGCCGGGACACGCGGGTACGTGCTCATCGACGATCCCAGCGGGACGGCCGTCCCCAAAGCACCGCGAATTCGGCTCCCGAACCTCGCCGCCGATTGCCTCGTCGGCAGAGACGCGAACGGTCGTCGGTTGTGGAAGTGCCACGTGTGTGCACGGGAGGGCCGCTTGAGCCCGCCCTGGCGTGTGTTGCTGTGGTCCTTCGGTCGCGAGCATCGAAGCACCATCGTGTGCTCCGACAGTTGCCACGAGACGGTGAGGAAGGTGCGCCATGAACGTTGCGCATGACCGTCGACCTGGCCGAAGGGTCTCGGCGGAACGCCCACGCCTTTTTGCATATGAGGCGGCCGTGGCCCCGCGGCGGCGTCCTGCCGACGTCGGGCCACCGCCATTCGTCTCGACTTTCGAATGTCAGCCATCGGCAACTTCACGCTTTGGCCTCGCCCAATTGTTCCACTCAACATCGACAGACTTGATCCACCTAGGAGTCATGCATGGTTGACATGCCGATCTCCCACTACAGCTTGAAGCTCACCAAAGGAGCCAAGCTCCTGCTCGCCTATTTATGGAGATACGCAGGGCGAGATCTCTTTGTATGGCCAAGCCGCGACGTTGTCATTGAGCACCTTTGCATAGAGAGTGACCGTACCCTTCGGCGCTACCTTCAAGAGCTGCGCAGCATCAACGTCATCGCAGAGGATGTACAGTTCCGACAAGGGGGGCTGCGGGAAGGGTGGTGGCTCCGCGCCGACAAGATCTGTGACAACGCGGCCGCACCGTGTGCAGACGAGGAGACGAAGAACACCTGCGACGTCGCCCCTGAGGGGGGCGAACGGCTCGAACGCGCCACGTCTGCGCCGGGCGATCACGCGGACAAAAATGGCCGCGGCCGGACAGATATGGCCGCCACCCCGGCCAAAAATGACCGGTGTCGGACAAAATTGTCCGCCCCCGCGGCCAAAAATGGCCACGCTACTTCTATAGAACTACCAATTAACAATTCTCTGTCTCTCACCTCGTCTAATTGGAGATCTGCCGCGACAGAAGGGCAGGAGATGGAGAGCGAGAGCGTCCAGCTCGCGAAGCTTCGGCGATGGCGACTGCACGGCGGCGATCCTGGCGGACTCGGCCCGTGGCCTCGCCCGCGTACTCCCGAAGGCATCGAGCTTCCTGCGCTCACGCTCAGCACGAAGATCCGCGGGCTGCTCGCGGAGGAGCGGACGCCCGTGGAGATTCACGAAGCGGTGCACCTCGTGGCGGAGCTGGTGGAGGCGGGGGAGCTTCCCGCCGATCGATGGCGCTCGGGGTACGTGTTTTCGGGGTGGCTCGATGGGCTGGTGGTCAAGGCGCTCGAACATCGCGCGAGGCGGCAAGGCACCCCCCCGCTGCCTCACGAAGGCTCAGGTCCAACGATCGAAGGCAAGGCAGCGGGGGCAACCCGTGAATCAATGTTGGCGGCGCTGCAAGCATCGACGTCACTCCGTTCGGTCGCGACAACGTTGTGCCGAGTGCCGAGCGCCGGGCGACGGACGCCCCGAGATCGCACGCAAGCGCTTGAGGTCGTGAATGTCCGTATCGAGCTCGACGCGATCGCCGATGCGATCGGTCGGAAGCCGGTGGATGTCCTGCGCGCGCTTGGGTGCGACTCGCTGCAAGACCTGGGCGTGGAACACAAGCCTCGACTGCGTCGAGTCCTTGTTGAGCTTGGGCGCGGTGCGACAGTCGAGGAAGTTGCGGCGTCTTGGACTCCGTTGGAAGTTGCGAATGCAGGCCCCGAGGAGAGCACCAGCAGTCGAAGGGTTGGGAGGCACTGAGCACATCTTGATAAGCCCGCTTTAGCCTCTTTTACCCATGATCTCGCCGCGTCAACCGTCGCCCGGATCCGACGACCACCTGAGAGTCATGGGCGACGGCACCGATTCCATGAACGTCACGGAGGTGACACCCGACCCACGTCAAGAACTGCTTGGCCCAAAGGTCCGAACAGTTGGAATGAGCTGTGATGGCATAGGAATCCTCCCTGGGCGCGAACCTAGGGCCGCAGGTCAAGAACTATGCGCCGCGCCGCCCCGCCAGACTCACCACATTGGAAGGCACGATTGCCCTCGGCAGTTCCCCGCTACCACAGAGACGGGCAAGGCTTTCCGGGTGGAGGCCTAGAGTCGTAGCAACGTCGTGGGGATCCATGGAATGGTACTTGCTCATGGACGAGAAGCAGCGATTCAGGAACTCGGCCTCCGGCCAAACAAATTCCTCCGGCTCCCTTGTGCGCCATCCATTCTTCGATAGCCGAATGCACAAACTGCGATACGACTCGTTGGATATTAGAGACAGATCGCGGGCACGATGGATGACGGCTTGCACACTGACGAGCCATCTCGCCTTCATTTGGAACAGGGCCCCCCAAGATGTTGGGTGCTCGTGCTCCGCCCATTCAGCTATGAACCCCGCCTCGGGCATCAAGAACGCGCTGGCGAAAATATCCGCTTGCTCTTCTGTGGACGCATTACCTGCCTCTTTCTCGTGATGCAGGACAAGGTGTCCAACTTCATGGGCGATATTAAAGGCATTTCTTGAAGGGGGGTCCTCGGGGTTCAGGACGACTAGCGCGCCACCATCGTGCAGCCACGTCGAGAATGCATCTACACGGCCAATTATGGTCGGGTCGCCGTAGACAACGACGATCCCCGCTTGCTCGACTACACGGACGATGTTGGCAAGCGGCTTCTCGACCGAGTACCCCCAGGCTCGGCGACACCCGGCTGCTGCGGCCGCGGGTTGCAGGTGCGCTAGTTGCGGAGCCGTGCAAGTCGGTATCGTGAGATGTGTGCGAAAGAACTCAAGCAGCTCGCCAACGAGCGTAGCTTGTCCAAGGGCTGACGCCTTCTCGCGGTGACTAGCAGACCGATCACGGAAGTGCGCCCCCTCCTCGTCGACCTCGGTACGGAGAGGGAGGGAGAAGAACGTCGGATACATCCCCAACGCCTCCGCGAGGATCCGCAGTTCTTGTGTCGTGGGGCTCGCGCGGCCAGTCTCGAAGCTCGAAAGCCTCGCGGCCGCGACTCCGGCAACCTGCGCCAGACGCCGCCGCGTGAAGCCCCTGTACTGTCGGGCTACGCGCAGCCGATGGCCGCATACCGGGCGATCAGCTTCCTTCGGCTTCGCCATCCCCCCGTTTGTGTACCATTCGAGGACCGAATTCGTCGATCGGCTGGGTCTCGTCCCGCCCCTTGGAGAGCTGACGACCGAATGGAGTGTCACGGCCGTCCCAAAGATCCACCCTGAGCAACTCTCCTATCCC
This sequence comes from Epimenia babai, assembly GCA_011762755.2. Classification (NCBI taxonomy): domain Eukaryota; kingdom Metazoa; phylum Mollusca; class Solenogastres; order Cavibelonia; family Epimeniidae; genus Epimenia; species Epimenia babai. The sequence continues at coordinate 5,047 of WURV02157782.1, read as the reverse complement.
GTCAGCGTCGAGCTGGTGCAGACTCACGGTCCTACAAAGACGACTCGGTCCGAGGGCGTAGGAGAGCACGAGCGACCCTTCCACGCACGTGTTCAGCGCGAAAGGAAAGCAAACCTGACCCAGCGCGAGGGTGGCGGATGCACCAGGCATGCTTCCGTCTTGCCGGACCAGACGAATGCACCGCCGTTCCACCCAGAGCTCAAAACCTTCACCACGAGTTCGTCGAAAGGACGCGAGTTCGTCTGAGTGGGGGTCCGCCCACAACTCAATGGCCCGACGAACCAGGTTGTTTCGGGAGTCGGCCAGCCCCTCCACTGTTTCGAATCGGTTTGACGGGACGGCGCAGTAGTTCACAGCCTCGGCCACCTCGCCGCCCAACGCGCTCAACAGGCGCAAAGTGATAGGCCCGAAGTTGAAGAGCCCCAACTTCTCGTTTGTGTTGTGGGCGTACAAGTCCGATTGGTCGACGCTCCGAGACTCAGAAGCGCAGTTTTTCCCGTTGTCTGACTTTTTGGTCATATTTTCGCCTTCGCAAGAACCTTGCAAAACGGGTCGGCGACGTGACATCCTAGCTTTTCTCAACGCTAGGCCCCTCGTTTGAGGGGGCCGCCTCTCCAAGCCGTCGCTAGCTCCAACTGGCGACGGCTTCTCTACGAGGTCATGTGCCAAGAACAGTAAGCTGTCTTTTTCAGGTGAGCAAGAAGTCGGTACACATGCTAACTACAACACCTAGTTCCTTGACAGACAGTTCGATGACTACGCCAGCCGCAATAGGAATTTGGTCTGCTGTCTTGAATATCGGCGCGTATGGATGTGACTTACGGCGGAAAGGGCGCAGCACCTAAAAGCCCCCCACGGCATCGTTGACTAAGTACGAGCCCCGAGCCGGGCTCGGCGGGTGGTGACAGGTACGGCCCCACAGGTTCGAATCCTCCCGAGACCCGATCGCAGGGTCCTGGAAAAATCCCGCTCGTCCACCAACGCAGGACTGTAGATGGTTGGTTCAGACCGTCCGCAGCCCTGCACATTGGCCGCGTCGCACGACAGCGCGGCATAGGACCCCCAATCAGCCTGCCTGCGCCGAGATAGTGGTCTGTGCGTCAAGCACCGCGGCCTCAGGCGTCCCAACGGACGCACTCACCAGCTCCGCCACCCCGCCATGCTTCCCGCGCCGCCACCCGTACCACCCCCAGTCCTCCCCCTTCTCCACAATCTCCACGTGGTACCCAAGAAACGCAAACTCAGGCGGTGCAACAGGCGGAGCCACAACCCCCACCAGCTCGGCCACTGCGCGCTCAAGCGGCAACGGCTCCCACGCCTCCTGCTCGGGCCACGCCACCCCCGCTCGAGCCTTCGCGAAGTACTCCGCGTCCACAGCCGCCAACGTATCCACCAGCGGTCGCCCACCCGCGACGTGCACCTTCGCCAGCTCCCAGCCACACCCCGGAAAGCTCACCGCCAGCAACCCCTCCACAAGCTTCTGCCGAGGCATCCACGCGACGCGATCGCGCACCCACGGCTCCGCCCACGCGATCCACGTCACCACGCTGTCCACCTCGATCCGCGTGCAATCGTGCGAGACGTTGAGCCCGTGCTTCTGCACGATCGGAGCTGAGGACGACAATCCACCAGGCCGAGTCCCCACCAGTAGCGGAGGCCTCGGTGGTGCGGGGAATGGCGGCACTGTTGGCGCGGGCATGGCCCCACCATCCGCACCGTCGGGCGTCGGCACGGGCGGCAACGGGAGCGCGGGCTCCTCAGGCTCGACCATCAACGCATCCACGTACGCCTCTGCGGCCACGCGTGCATCCTCATCGCTCAACTCCACGTTCGACCCCACCGCTACCGTGTTCTTGGCGGCCTCCGTCGGCGGGTGGGCAGCGGTCAGGTACACCCGCCACCGCACACCCGTGCTCAGCCCGGTCAGGTCGATCGTGTACGGCCCCCGTAGGTAGGATGCGTACGGCACGGGGTCGAACGGGTGGGACGGCTGAGGCTCCACGGGCAAGTCTCCCGTCGGCGTCGGGCCTGGGGTCGGTGGAGCATCCCCACCCGACGGGGCCTTCGGCGTGTCGTTTTCCCGCGGCGGCTCTGGAGTGTCTCCCCCCTCGGGTCCTTCGGGCGGCGCATCCCCTGCCGAGGGCGTGTATTCGCCTCCATCGTCCGCGTCGTTCTGCATCGCCGAAGCCAACGCCGCAGCGCCGACTCCCGCACCCAAGATCCACAAAAGCTTACTCATCCTCAGCACTCCTTCTCACAGCACGACATCCTCACCGTCGAGCTCGACCCCGAGCCCACGCGCAAGATCATTGGGCGCGACCGGTCGATGCTCCGGCCACGCAGGAACCATCGCCCGCAGGCGCGCGGGCATGCACTCGTAGATCAGTTGCGAGCAAATGAGCCCACCCACGGGGCCCGTCTTCGGCACCACGAGGCCCAGCGTGTCGTACGGCATCCCCACACGTCCGCGCGCACAGCCATACAGCTCTCGCCCCTCCGCCAAGGGCAACCACACCCGCATATACGGACGGCCTTCGTATGTCGATGCGGGTACGCGGGCCACCCCCAGGCCGGGCCGACAGTCGATGTACAGCGGCTCGCCGTTCTCGTCAGCCTCGCAGCCATCGAGGGCCACGTGGGAGTATCCAAAGCCCCCCGTGGCGGAGTCGATGACCGCCGCCTCTGGCCCCTCGGGTGCGAACAACACGATCGAGACACCACACTTCGGCCGAATCGAGCCCACAGGTACGCCGCCGTCCGCGTCACCACGTGCGGCGATCAACAGGGCGAGCGTCAGGCCCATCCCAACCGCGGCACCCAGGACCATCACGGCTGCGCCTCCGCGTCTGCGACCTCGTCGACCTCCTCCGCCTCGCAGAGGGACTCGCGATCGACCACCACGATGATCTGCCCATCATCTCGGGACAAGCGACGCCCGATCATGGTGATCACTCCCGCACCGAGGGCGAACGCAGCTCCTTTGAGGACCATCTCGACGAAGCCTTCGCCGTCTTTCGATGCGCTCACCCGCCGCCCCCTCCGCCAAACGCGACGCCACGAAAGCCGAGCGCGAGCACCCGCATGATCGTCGAACCCACCATCGCCTCGCTTGGCTCGGCGCCGTCGGCCAGGTCGATGTCCGCGGCGACCGTCTTTACCGTCGCCATCGCATCGGCCCAGCCCACCCGCTCGGGGCCGAACGTCGTCGTCGCGGGCGGCGGCCATGGGCACTCGGGAAACAAGAGGCCCAGCGCCTTGAGGACGGCAGGCTCAGGGTTCGCGCGGAGCTCGTCCAGCGAGAAGGCCCACTCGCGGAACTCCCAGGCGTTGTTGATGCCCCACGACTCGATGGCGTCGGCGTCGACCAGCTCGAAGTGGCGACACCCCTCGTAGCGGATTCCATGGCGCACCCCAACCTCGTCGAATTCCTCGGCCTCGGCGTTGTCTTCATCGCCGCCTCCGTTCGGCTCGCTCTTGTCGTCGCCTTCGCCCCCGCCTTTGTTTTTGCCGTCGTCCTCCGCCGCGCTGGCGGACCCAGCCGCGAGCGCGCCGAGCCCAATGACCGCGACGGCCAATCCCCACTTCATTGCGTTGCCTGATTTCACGAGAGCGTCCCTTCATGTGTACTGAGTTGCAGCCGTGCCAAGACCTCCGCCGCCTTCGTCGGGAGCGGTGGTGGTTCTTCGTCGAGCCATGCGGGCGGCAGCCCTACGTCGCGTGCATCAGCGATGAACTCCTCACGAGCCCGCGCGAGCGCGTCGGCATCGCCCCCCTTGCTGGGTGCCCCCCACATGAGGCGGAGGTTCAGCCACGTTGGCACCTTCTGAAATCGTCTCCACCGCATCAGCCCGCGGGCGAACCCCACCGCCATCGCGACTGCCACACGCGGCTCAAACACCGACGACGGCGGTAGGCATCGGTACTCAGGCCCGAGCTGGGTCAGCCCTACCGCAGGCAGGAAGCCAAACCATCCGCCCGAGCCGAACACGTACGCCGAGCGAGGGTGTCCGCACTCGCCGAGGCGGTGGAGGTTCCTGTCGTACGACTCCGCGGCTTTCTCTGCTTCCGTTTCGGAGTCGTTACGCGCCGCCGCGTTGCCCTTGCTCTCTCGCCACGCCACGAACGCGAAGAAATCGACCCACTCCGCGGCGAGGCCCGCTTCCTTCGCCAGGCCGCGCACGGCATCAACCGAGGGCGACCCGCCGTTGCCTCGGCCTGGACGAGGGGGCGCCGCGTTGGCTGAGCCCGCGAGCGCGAGGCCTCCCAGGCCCACTACACCAAGCCCAATCCACAGTGCGTTTCGGTTCATGCGACCGCCGCCCCTCCCGTCGAACCCCACCACGCATCTGGGATCGGCCGTCCACCGTTGACGGCGAAGTCCTTGCCGCCCCACTCAAGCCCGTGCTGTCGCACCGCCCACGCCCCAACCTCGCGCCACACGTCGGGGCCCGGGTCATTCTGCCGCTCCTCCCCTCCCTGGCGATGGGCCAAGATGTGGGTCAGCCACCCTTGCTTCACAAAGTAGTCGACCAACCGCCGCCCGCTGTCGGCCTGCGCCGCCGTCAGTTGATCCATCCCGTGGGTCTCAGGGCTCCAGAACGACGACGGGTCGGTGCTCCGCGCTTTGCTCGGGAAGTTCCCCGCGAACTCCACCGACACCGAACCAGAGTTGAGGCCGCTCGCGGCGGGGAGCCGCACCGTGTGATCGTGCAGCAGGTAAACTCCGCCATCGGGTAGCACTAGATAGTGCGCCGTGACGCGGTTGTACTTGCTCGGGTCGTTCCCGCGAGAGAAGCCCATTTGATGCAGCACCAGCGCGTACACATCCTCCTCGGGACGCGTGCGTGTGTGCGGGGCCGCCTTCTCCGACAACTTCGCGTGCGCTCGCCTATCAACGATAAAGCCCGCATCGCTCGCACGACTCGTCCGGCTCAGCGCCATCACACCGACTCCCGCGCCTAGCGCGACAACCCAGGGGATCCACGTCTTCACGGCGTATCCGGGAGCGGGGGGCCATCGTCGAGCTCGCCGTCGGTGGTCGGGTCGA
>WURV02157760.1:0-16158 GCA_011762755.2 Epimenia babai | reverse complement strand
TAGTTTACATACTGGTCCTCCTTGCCTATCCAGATACTAACGAAAATGCAACCCTACATCATGGTAAATGATGAGTCTTCCTTGCCGTCATCGGTAATTAAAAAGATAAAAAGGTCAAGTACAACATTCATAGATCGCAATCATTAGCCAATGGAGGTTCTCAGATGCTGGCACTGGTCGCGCGGAAGAAACAACCACCAGAAACGACCAAAAACGAAAACCACTCGGCAAACATTTCAACTCCCCATAAAACCCACTGCATGACCTCAGCGTAGTAGTACCAAGTTAGCGATAGAAAAGAGAGAATATGACAAGCAAAAAATCGTCGCTTATTTCGACAGCCCTAACTGGGAACTAAATATAAATGTTTTACAGTACACTATAAACACCGTTTCCTATACTTGTTATCACCATATTTCATTAATTTAAATATTTCAGCCCCTACGCGGTCAGACCTCATTTTAAGATATTATTAACTAATTAGATTTTATACACTATTTTTGATGTTTAGTTAATTAGGCTTCACTCACACTTGGCTGATTATTTAGTATACATTCTTTGTATCTCACATGTAGGTCAGTGCCTTCTCACCGGCCTTTAGAAATACACTATATAAAGGCTAAAGCTCTTAAAAAGTAATTCAATAACGCGCTAAAAATGTAGTATTTATATAAATTCATTTAAATCAAAGAATTACCTGAATGGAAATAAGCTTTTGATGTGAGGGTCGATCTGAAATATAGTTTCGAAGACTTTTCGCCCGACATGTTCATGATTCGTAATAACGGGCCAAGTCATTTTGAGTACCCGAATTTGAGAATCCGTGAAAGCTCGCTTTTCTCTGCCGCGACTCGCACACGCACCCATGTTAAAATTTCCAGCATTGCTTAGGATCTTCACAGATCGCTTATTTATATTAAACTAAAAAATAACGCATTTCGCATCGACCAATAGGCTACGACATGATATTGACTGATACGCCCAAAATCTCCATCGCGCTTACCTACACTAAATTCACAAATAACGCATAATCAATACATTGCGGGCAACTGCTTCTCGTCGACCTATGTATCGTCGAATGATAAGGGAGGAACGCAATTCTACGCCGTGGTAAGCCTATCAGCTCGCTTTTGGCTTTGCGGCGACAGAGAGCAATATACGTTAGGACGCTTTCGGGATATACATACCGGATTGACCTCGGCAATGATAAACAAAATGTTTACGTGAATCCGGCAGGAAATAGGTGCATCGTCCGAGTAATGCATTGTGATTGATTGATGATTGAATAATGTACGTTATCGACGTGGTATCTGTCGTGCATGATGGTTTGTGAGTATATCATCTCTTATTGTGGAACGCGACGAAAACGCGAGTAAGTTACCCCCCCCCTTATTCAACGATATGATAGCGTGTGGCGTATTGTTTTATTCGATGCTGCTATTTATAAAACGATTATATCCCCTAGACATTGACAAACAGTAAACACTTCAGTAACAGACGTTTTTTGGACCCACTGATGTTTAAAGTCCGTATATCATAGCCAGCGATATACACAGATATCTGTAACAAGCATGATGATGGACGATAAATTGATTGGCTGATTTTTGCGGTGTTCCCATATCTATGCGATGGTAATTAGGATAACCATTGTGGTTGTATAAACAGCTCGAGAGAAATGCACAGGAAAAAAGCTATACCCCTATTTGTTCGTGTCCCATCAGGGGTATAGGTTTTTTCATCTGCATTTCTCTCCAGCTTGTTATAGAGCCACATTGGCTTTCCTAATTACCTTCAGTAACAGAGTGACTGAGTAACAGAATAATCCTTGTGAAAACGGCTTAGTGATATCCGATGAAAAAACGGCAGTAATAAATAGGGGAAAGTTTCCGTCAAACTTTTTGAATGGTAGTGACTGTCAGTCGCACATAACAGTAACCCACTTGACGGTAAATTTTCCTCACGATTCAAGGTCGAAAAGTTCGCTTATTTCTTGTCACGAGATGCGCGGGACAAATCCAGTGGTTGTGCTAGTTGGCACCCGCACGTCTTAGAGGAGAGGTCACATTTATCACCGTTCCACCACACGTGCGGACATATGGTGAAACAATCCTGAAATAATTAACTTTGAATTTTCCCACAGGAACAGAATTTGATAATATTCTTATTGACAAAACTGATTCATTATGTATACAACATTCGACTGATGGATCTAACTAATGTTGCTTTTACGTAGAGTGAATCTACAACTCCAAATATAGTGCGTCTGTTACGACCTGAAAATATCTCCAGCTATTTAACGCCAATGTTCTCTATCGATATGTATCAAGAAGTCAAAAAGTTTTTATTAAACGTCTACGACCAAATATTTACAATGATAAGTGATTCCATAATAAATTTGATAACAACGATATATAACTCTGATGTTGTTAATCGGGCAGAACTACAGATGGTGCACAAATAAATGTTAAATCCATGCGAAAAAATTTCAACGACTTTATTAATAGAAAAAATTGATCAAATTATTAAATATTTACCTTTTCTCACTTTGGCGGTTTTCAAAATCATTTTTCTTTTCTGATATTACTATTAATACACGGCCCGTGACGTTACATGAGTTTCATGAATTAGTCAATGCTGTCTCGTAGACCTTCCGGTGTTTCCCTCATTAATACCACGTCGTCGACATCGGGACGATAATGGTGGTACTTTATTGATAAATCATACGTCATGAATGGTTTTCTAAAAACAAATGACAAATATAACTTAGTCTTCTGTGTCTCGCAAGGTCTTGTGGGGAAGCCGCGGATGGGGGGTGGGGGGCTTCGTGCTCTGGTCGTTACGTACGGTGCGGATAAATATGCATATTCCATCATCGTTGTACCATTATGCAAAAGCTGTAAAATGTCATCCTCATTTTGTTTTGGTAACTATTTCATAATTACTGTCTGAAAATTAATAATGGCGAAGCAAAACTTTATTGACTGATTAAAGTCTGACGCCAAAATGACTTTCATACTCAGAAATCATAGTTTATCCGAAAGACCCAACTCTAAAATAAAACGAATAAATAGGTTGGTCCTACACAATAACCATTAATCGGAGAATAGCGCTATAACAGGTTCACGCTAGTCTTGTCACCGTGTGTGGAATTGCTGACGATCTTGTATAGATAAACACAGTTCTTAAATTCCAGGAATTTTACTGATTTGGCTCCGTCACCAGTAAAACATCATCGGTAGCAACTACCAATACATAATCAGTGTTATATATGATGATGTACTGGTGTACTGATGTACATATGATGATGTACTGGTGTACTGATGCACATATGATGATGTACTGGTGTACTGATGTACGGAGTTAGTTTTATGTTAATGATTATCTTACTACCGACATTGCAGATATTTTACCTTCATCATAAAAGTTATAAATAACGGGATCAACGCCGGTTACAATTATGGCTAAAATTAATTGATAACGGAATCGATGCAAGGCCGGTCAAGCTTCTAAAGACGACGTACACTGGTATACAGTCGTCTGTTTGCGCCAATGGCGAGTATTTGGAGTACGTTGGTTGCAACCTCGGATTGGGGCCAGGCAAGCCTACGTCTCACACTTTCCTCGGTTTTATTAATGACTTGCCTCTGCAATAGATGAGGGCACTTGGGCGTCTTAGTTAGCGATGGCGTCAAGGTCAACACACTTATATACGCGGACAATGTAGGTATAATAGCGAAAATGGTTGAAGGGCTACAATCCTGCTTGAATGGATTTGGTGAGGAACTGTGAGTGCTGGGGGGGGGGGCGAGAGGTTAATGTGGCAAAAACAAGTCATAGTCTTTCGGTCAAGAGGGGTGAAAAGCCGAAATCGATGACATCTATCGTTGTCATGAATGGGTTGCGAATTGCAAGTAGAGAATACGTATTTAAAAGTATTTAGGTCTAGGTTTACGTCATCTAGAACGTTTTAACAACTTGGCTGTCTATATGAAAAGTGAGCCATATTAGACTGCGGTAAGATATGCGAGCGCAGTTTGGCAAGCACATGTAAATGTTAATGTAAATGTACATTTCTATAGCGCAGTGTTCTGTCCCATGGACTCTCGGCTTCGCTTTACATAATAAAAATTAGGCACGGCCTAATAATTGATACGAAAAACGTTAAATATCGAATTGATCCAAAAGAAACACTTCTTATAATACATATAATTTTACTGTACATTGTGATGTGAATATGCTATAGCAAGATTAGAGTCGTAAGCATTGTCCTAAACGCAGATATAGACGTCGGTGAACGAAGCCACAACGGCAGTGCATTCGGTAGGTCTGGCCCGGCAATCGGACGATTACGACGATCAGAGGTAGTAAGATGATGCGGATTTCTGGCAGCAATAAAGGAAGAACCCGACAGGAGTTTACGCCGAGAGACATGAAACAGCATGATGTCGCTGATGATGATGGTGCTTACTAATACAGAGCGCAGAAAACGTACACCAAAACCGGAAATTTTATCCGTTCACTAGGCGGCAACTAAGCGAGGGAATAAAGCAATGGCGTTACATGACAGAATACACGCGTATAAAAAAGTACAGGAGTATAGAAGGTAAATGCATTCGTTTAAGGTACTGTACACGTGCTCTTGGTGCGAAGGGCAGTATGCCCACTAGCGTGGCAAATTGTCGATTTATATGCAAACACAAACGCGCTATCAAATTCTGGCTAAAGATGCTCAATATGTGCGATACAAAATTGTATAAAATCTTTTATTTCGCAAACGTCAAGCTAATGAATCGCCATCCCGGATCAAGATTATGGGCAAATTCAGGAAGGAGAATTTTGTATAAATACAGCCTCAAACTGCACAAAGTACCTTTATTTATAGATTCAACCTTGACGTACAATGTCGAGTATGTCATAAATAAGCACCAGTCGACCGATAACTCAAAAAAATGTAAATTATTCAGAGAAATTAAAGATACCCCGAAGTTAGCTGATGATCTTGATAAAATCGTAGTGGTTAAATATCTCCCTGACACGACCACGGCTGTCGTCTCGTCGCTTGTTGAGAGTGCGGCCGCTGGGCGAGGCCGATACGTGCTCTCAACGGTTGTGTGAAATGTTCGTTGTGTAACATTGAAGACAACAATCACGCATAGTCACGCATGTCCGGCACATCGAGAAAGTCGGTCAAAATTCCCCAGTGAGAATCGTTCTACTCGCGTTTTCATTTTCGTTCGTAAATGTCGTTTTCTAACCACGTGCTCCGTGCACTCTGTGGACGCGGTGGTGTTAACGGGGGTGTAACTGGAGATGTGACAGGAGGTGTAGCATTCTGGGAGTCGCTTGCTCTACCGCTCATGTCGAAATAATGTGGAACTGTGGGTTAAGACGCGACAACGGGTTTGCCGGCATCGTTACACACCTCGACATATCCGGGACGTCACGAGTAAGTGTAACGCCGTCAATGTTTCCGGGAGTGGCGTAAACATACTCTGATGACGGTCGAGGTTTCGGCGTCGTTTTCCCAGTTAAATGGGTCTGTAAATCGTCGGTGTTTTCGTAAAAGTTGCTGTCGTGTTTACTTCTCGATTGACCTCGGCCGTTTGCGATTTCGTCGTTGTAATAGTCGCTTTCCGTTCGTTGTGTAATATTGAAGACGACAATCACGCATAGTCACGCATGTCCGGCACATCGAGAAAGTCGGTCGAAATATAAAAAAAAAACATTACTACCGGAGAAACACAAACATGTATAAATTGATCCAACTCTCTGACAACACCGAACGTACGTACCTGAACAGCGGAAAGGCGCCGCGTTTTTATTCCACAGTTTACCGCGCGAGTAATTCATGGCGCAATATATAAGTACTTGTCCCATATGGACTTCCCAGGAGCAAATTTAAATCCTAATAATATCATATAATCGGTATATTACCTAATAAACAGCATTTATTCACTGACGAAAAAAAAAATTCAACGCAAGCTTTTTGTATTTAGAGGTTTTTTGTCAAGCATAATCAATGACTAATTTCTGCTACAAAGATGCTCATTCCCCGGATTAAGGCTCCGGAATCTTCGACGACAAAATTCACTTTTTGCCTATTAACTAATAACTAATTTGCCTGTCAAATTAATATATAGTCACTGATCGTTAGTACGCCGCTGCCTGTTGGTTATGGCGAAAGGGGACACAAGAAAAAATGTGGCAGATTTTATAGATTTAGATAATGGATAAACCTCGATACCAGGTTTTGCAGACTGGGATAATGTCATAACTCGTCATCGCCAAAATGATTTTCATGCCATCAACGCGCGTGCGTTACCGCCATCTTTCGTTTGAAAAAGCAATTGTATAATATCATATATAAGTAACGTTATTACACGCCATGTCGTTGTTTGCTTCTGTAACTAGTACTAAGTATACCAGAACACAACACAAATAAATTACCATGTTTGAAAAAGTATTGGTTGGTAGCGAATATAAACTCAAACAAAAAATCAAAACGATCGTTATGAAATTGCTAGCGTTCTCAAAGATTTCAGTGCAAAATAAATATTGATATTGGCCTAAAACTCACGTCAAAGTTGAATCATGCCCGGCCTGTTACGGCCTGTCCCGTTTTTCCCCGTATAACGACGTTTTCTCGTCCTCGTTAAATCCGTTGAATCGATTTGATTATTGTAAAGTAGTTGTCGGTAATCGGGCATTTTCGAAATGTGCTAATTGACTATAATGGCAGCTGCACGAACTGGGAACAGCGGCGTGAAAAAAATGGGCGACGATATCACCTCGGAAATGCTGGTGAAAACTATTAGCGAACCCAAGTATAGCGGTCACATTCGATAACGTTTGCGGATGGGACGACTATCACATCCTTTGTCCACCACCACTATACCACCCGCAGAAGTATGTACATAAGTTGTACGTATGTACGCGTATACGCGGTCGCGCGTACGTACGTATGTATGAACGCATGATAATTGCACATATATCGAGATAGAGAACGACGATATTAAACGATATGGGCAGGAAATGCTGAAATTGTACAAGACAAAGGCATTTTATCATATCATCACGAATTCATCAGCCATCTCCATACATATATATATATATATAGACCTTGTACTTACAGACGAGCAAACGGACCGACAGGCCGAGACAGACAGCTCGTTTCGTTAGATACGACAAAAATATACACCCCCTCCCTGACACTTACGCTTTTGGTGACGACAGACATCACGTAATAAGTAATAATGCTAAATACTATATCTATAAAGTTGGACTTTTCTGCCCCAGTGAGAATCGTTCTACTCGCGTTTTCATTTTCGTTCGTAAATGTCGTTTTCTAGCCACGTGCTCCGTGCACTCTGTGGACGCGGTGGTGTTAACGGGGGTGTAACTGAAGATGTGCCAGGGGGTGTAGCATTCTGGGAGTCGCTTGCTCTACCGCTCATGTCGAAATAATGTGGAACTGTGGGTTTAGACGCGACAACGGGTTTGCCGGCATCGTTACACACCTCGACGTATCCATAGTAATTGTTCGGGACGTCATGAGTAAGTCTAACGCCGTCAATGTTTCCGGGAGTGGCGTAAACATACTCTGATGACGGTCGAGGTTTCGGTGGCGTTTTCCCCGTTAAATGGGTCTGTAAATCGTCGGTGTTTTCGTAAAAGTTGCTGTCGTGTTTACTTCTCGATTGACCTCGGCCGTTTGCGATTTCGTCGTTGTAATAGTCGCTTTCTGTGAGCGCTTGACTCGGTGTTTTCACCGGAGCGATGCGCGGCGTTTCCTGAACGACAGAGGCGTGATTCGCTTCACTCATGTCCGGGACGTCGGCGTACCTGAGTTCGCTTAAAGTAAGTTCATCGAACATGCCATTGCGGTGGGGAATGTCCGGCGAGGCAGGTCCGTTGTATGCCCGTGATTTGTGCCGCCTTCTCGATCTGCGTATATTAAGAAATTAATTCACACATTTTCAGACTACGGGAAAACCGTTAGTAATAATTGTGCACATATCAAATGCATATCCAGACACCACCTGCTGGGTGTTTAGAAACAAAACTGAAAAAATGTACAAATTGCTTACGAACGAGGGCTGTAAATCACATTTTACGTAACTGTATTTATCAGTAGGCAACTACGCAATGACCCACTATTTTAGAACACAGCCATACAGCGGCGTTTAATTCTCTATTGCTCTATACAATTACCAACAAACATTTTATTCCACATCCACCACGTCACTTTATATAGCCATTAGGAATGTGGAGCGGACACGAACGTCGTGGAAAATGGATGGATACAATAAATATGATCATATTTAGCAAAATAGCAAGAATCCCATAAAACTATATACGTTGTGGTATAATTATGTATATTACATATCAAGTTTCGGCCTTGCGGAACTATTTAAACGGTTGTCTGGTTTTTATCAGGGTCATCGATTAAACATACAAAGGTATATCACGGCTGACGGTAGCCGCTGGGTGATATCCGCAGTCTGACCACTATTGTTCAAATGACCTATAGAATAGCGCCTTCGGTCGATCGATAACCGTTTGTACCTGGCAGGGTCAATAGAACAGATGATTAACTGCGGACCTCTTTGATCTCCTAGCCGCCCCTCGAGCCACAACTGACTGTATATTCCATACTAATATCGTTAATTAGATTTGATAGATAACCTAAAGATTGTATTGTATTTCCAGCGGACATCTGGCACGAACGTATAGACGGGTATACATAGTATATTATACTAGTCACACTTTGTTATACTTCTATAAGGGATCCCAACTAGAACTCATTGTGGTAGCCGTGTGAGTCAGTTAAAATATAAGCAAATTAGGTGGTAACACCTGAATGGCTCACTGCGGAGATATAGATCACAAGCTTTCGAATGTTAGAACAATTCTTCATCAGGTGAATGAACATCCAATCGATGTTCATGGTGTTACTACTGAATTTGCTTGGATCTGAACTAGCAATCGTTTCATTGGACTACTTGATATCGTCGAACATAGCACTCACAATGATCAATGACCAACGGTCAACACTTACTCTCTTATAAAGTAGCATTGGTTGAATAACAAATATGTATACATCAAAAAGAAGTGTAGTATAAACCTAAAATCTTGTGAAACCGGAAAATTTGCGGATATTTGCAAAATTAATTAACACATTGCATATACCGTGACTTGTGAATAACATTCTATAAATTTTTGATTAACTATTAACCTTATCTGATGACAATGCATCAATTAAATAAATATTTATTGGTTAGATTGTAACCATACGTGTAGAATTTTTAACTTGCATCAAGAAACCTACAGCATTTTGTATATGCCTTCATCTTATGCAAGAACGTGGCGCTTTGGTTTAGAAACTTGCAGACGGCCCGTTTTTTATACATCAGAACGATTTCTTTGCGACGGTTAAAGAGTCTCTTGTAGCACCCATGTACTCATTAACGGCAGGATAAAAAATAAATAAAATCTAAATTGAATGGCGCTTGTTGTTGGTCCCAACTCGTTTTGTCTATACCTAAATGCCGACGAGCTATCTATCTGTCGGGTAAAATACATAATATGTATTAGTCACTTACATACAACAGACCACGACGATGACGATAATCAACACGACTGCGGCTGCGCCAAGACTCGCTCCGATGGGCAACGCCAGATTATTCTCGTTATTCATTGGCTGAGAGCGCGCGGTTGACGTCGTCTGACTAGTCACTGTAACCGACGTCAGAGCGAAGGATGTGGAAGCGGATGATAGTGGACTCTTCGTCGCTGAGCAACATGCATTTCATGCAAGCGTGCGGCCATAAAGGTATAGCTGTATGTTAATGGCAGTTAGTCGTAAGACTCCCCCAGAAATAATAGCGACGTGACGAGGCCGTAGAGAAAGCACTTACTGCATATTCAGGAACGTAACATGCGATTCCATAGTTACGTGTTGAACCAGTGCCATGCGTTTGTGAGTTCGTAGCTACTCGGAAGCTGTACGACAGCGGTGTTGAAAGGCTACGATACATCTTGAAAAATCTCGTGCTTCAATGAATTTTTGTTAGTCTTAATAGATGTTACTGTCTTTTTCTTTGGATAACCGTGTACCATTTATGGGTATGGATTACCGATATCCTAAATGGCGTACCGGAAATGATGCAGTCATCTGCGGGGCAAGCCACCTTGTCGATAGCTTTACCTTGACAAGCAGCGCCTCCACAAGATGGCGACGGCGAGTCGCACTTCCGGCGTCGTTCAGTCGTCGTTCCGCACACGGTGCACGTGCTCCAGTTTCCCCATCGGCTCCAGCCACCATTCACAACTATCGAATACCATCCATGAAAAGGAAAAAATTAAGTATATTAGATAAAAGTCTACTTAGAGAGGTCTGGTGCACTTTCATCAGTGGGAATCCCCCAAATATTACACGAACAGGTGTCTGAGTATAACGTAATCTACAGGATAGGCCTGTTATCTACAGTTTTCCCAATAGATATGGGTGGGCTACGCTGAGTAATTCAATAAAAAATACAGTAAAGAATATTAAGAGTGATAAGGTATTTTTGGATACCGGAACTTAAATGATGCAAATGTTAATGAACGATATGGATTAGAGATAACATCAAATGAAATAAATTTCACAGAAAGACGATCTTTAATGAGATTGACTAACAATGTGGACCACGAATCTATCACGAGGCGATTCTAATTTTAGGAAATCAATTTCTACATTTATGTCGTCTACATTACCGCTGGCTAAAGGTATCGCCAGGTGTTGGCAAACATTGTTTATCCACACAGGTTTATCAACGAAAGGTGGGTACGAAGGTGGAAGGTTGTACGATTATTCCGGATCGGTTTTAAGTCTTAAATCTTACCTAATCCACGATGTAGATATAAAATATTGATAACAGCTATGGTTATCACATAATAATAAAATAATTAATTAATTCATTAAGTTTATGAAAAGGCTCGTACAAGTGGCACGAAGGATGAAAAGAAAAAAACTAGATTTAGAGCTACCTAATTGATGGTATCAGTCTAACAATGATTGATTGCTTACTCATTAAAGTGACGATAACGGAGGTAAATAACAGAAAATTATGTAATATTTCAAGGACGTCATTATCGATTATTTCGCGTCGTGAATGACGTGAGAAACATACAAGGTATGGCGGACCCTCTTTTGGAAACCTCCTACGTGAAAAGTCGCTCTTGTACCCGCTGCACCACTAGCACGGTGCGGTACAGTGTGATTTTTATATAATGTCATATCATCCATAAATAGAGTACAGACTGATTTTATTCACTGAACTCGTACAAGCCAGCGATGGAATGATAAACTTACTCAAGTTTATGTAATGTAATGTAGAAATGTTTTATATAGCGCAGATATCAGTATCCATATACTCTCAGGTGCGCTTTAAAGATAGAAGAGTATATACATACTAAAAAATGAGAATGAAACAATAAGTTAAATATATAAAATACATTATCTGAAAGCCCGGAAAAACAGGTATGTCTTCAAGTGGGATTTGAATAAACTGAGCGATGTCTGCTGTCTCGCAATGAGATAGGAAGATCATTCCATAATTTAGGACCTGCACAGGAGAAAGAGCGCCTATCAGATGTAATAAGACGACATGGCTTTACTACAGCTGTGTGTGTATCACAAGACCACAGACGGCGTGTAGGAACATAGGATGTAAGAAGCTCATTAATATATCCAGGCCCAAGGTTATGAAGACGAAGAAATACAAAAACAAGAACTTTAAACATGACCCTCTCACGAATCGGAAGCCATTGAAGACTGATTAAAGAGGGGGTAATTCGACAGAATTTACTCTTCTTCATAACAATTTATAATTGTTTAATTTATATGAAGGTTCCGATTTAACACCGCACTCTATTGTATGCGGAATCAGATCGACACGGCGACAAACATCGTGGAAAGACCACAATTTGCGATACAGTTGATCACAAGAGTCGTGCAGTTGAACAGACCAACCAATAGAATCGATGAATGTATCATTTGATAACGTCATCATTTGATAACGTCGTAACGCGTACAAAATGGTCAACTCTGGTGTTACTTTTAGCGATAAATAACCGTATAGTTATAAAACCACGATAAAGTTATAAGGAAGATCGTACGACCCACTTTATACGACGTCTTATAGTCGATACGATTAAAACAAAAAAGACGACGAAAAACGTCCGGAGGCAGTGATTAACAAGTTTTCATCAACTTTTCTGTTTGATTACGCACCTAGTGTTTGTCCGTATATCACGTTATCTTCGGAAATCCACCTGTTGTAGGTAAATTTGCGCTTTTCGTTTAGCACTGGATCGAAAACTGTGACGTATTCGACCAGCCATTGGTGGGTAAGTCCGCCCCCTTGTTTCTGTAGGTTCACTCCACACACTCTACCGATTGCATCTTTCGAGCTTAGTATGTAAGTGTCTAGGCTGGAAAGATATGTAGGTAAAACAGCTTAAGATATGCTGAATTTCATTCCAGCTGTATGTTACCTTATTTGAATGAATGAGTTGGGTGGGTTAAGCAGTTATTTAAGTCCATGAAGGTGCCTATTCGTCCATTTATAAAATAATTCCGTGCAATAGTTTGTAAGCTAAGTGTCAAATGCATGCAAGATCTTCTCAACCGCGTCCACAGTGTGTATTCAACGTTGTATACCTACTACGCAATCTTGAAGTCATGTTTCATGCAAATGATGTCTCCAAAAAATTTTCGCGTCATTTATCTACAAAATATAATCCATAGTTGTATTAATTGGTATTTACGGTATTTTTCTGAGAAAAATAAAGTTTTCACAGCAAGTATTGTACAGTAATGGGGGGATTAGAGTTGGCCGATGATATGATTGTTTTAAAAAACCCAGTTTCTTAGTAGACGAGATGCAAGTTTCATTTTCATGCCATTTCTAATTATTGTTGAAGAATAACAATTTACTAAAATTACTTTTAATGACGTCATTTAGGATTCCTGAAGCGAAACAGCGTCATCAACTAAAAATGGTGACAATCTCGTCTATTGACCCAAGCTTTCGATGGGCCGTCACATTTTACGAAGGATCCAACATGCATTGACACCGCAGTGAGCGAGGTTGCGTCCGATTTTCGTTGCCAATATTGACCGCAAACATTTCAAAGTGATTTGCACCCATTAACTCGGCACAAAACCCTTTTAGGCTCTTCACAATTCTAGCTTTATGTGTAGTTATGATGTTACTAAATGTTATTATCATGATCTGGTTAGCCTCATTCTATTGTATGGCGAAGAAATTGATTTCATTATTGAATGTCATACGATGTCACCCGCAAATAGCATTATGAAAAGACACTAATTTTATTCATTTGTATAGTGGTGCATGAATATATCACTTTTAAAAGATTTTTCTTTTTGTTTTTTGTTTTGCAAATCAAGTGAAAGGCGAATAACATTAGTCGTATAAGAAAAACGCCGCCACGTTTCGTAACGAACCGCGGTTTGTGGCGCATTTAACAATTCATGATTCGAGAAACTCGATTCCTGACGTTCGTCTAAACTCATTACGCTCATCCCTAGAGTGGCCGTTGTGAGATAAAAATACACAAGAAACAATAGGCGCTAAGTGTAGATACTACTAAACTTCTTTGATTGTGTTATTCGAGATTTAGCCTTACCTGTTTCGTTCGAAATCGTTATTGACGTTGTCAAGCAATGTCGGTGGAATATGACCCTGGCTTCCGGTCAGGCCGAGACGAACGACAGCATCGGTGCCCGCCAATGACGCATCGCCTGTCTTCACTTCAACTCTATAATCTGGTGAAGCCAACATCGACACACTTCAAGAGGATATAAACAAGAGGGTGCAGGACTGCAGGTCAACTGAGGTTATACAATTAAACGTGAATCAAGGTACGATGGAATCTCTGGAGATCTAGAAACCAATACAGGCAACCCTCTTTTTCTGCTGAGATCGAGATATCGTAATGACATTGAAATCGATCTGGTAGATCTATGTGCCACTTCCCGGCCTTATACATTTTCGTGTGAACTGTTCCGTTTCATTACAACGTCCCCGATTCCCCGACACCCTGTTACTACAGTTATCAGAAGACAACATATTACTATTCCATTACAGCATGACAGTATGCACCTTCCCGACTGTATGATATGGAAAACGCCGTTAACCCTTACCACACTGAAAACTGTGTATCGCATTACTATCCCAATACAATTTAGTGACAACAGGGTGCTAAGGGTTAATTCTCAACCGTTCCTGTGACTTACCGATTGAATGAACGGTCCTCGCGAAAAACAAAAGGAAAGGCAGAAATCGCATGGCTTTGTATGGTCCACCTGCCTGACAAAGTCCGATCTACAAGATTCATAAAGCGTGTCTAAGATGACATAAATCGACCGACGAAGGTCTTTTTCCGGTAATCTGTCACGGTAAAACCATGAGTGTACCGTTTTACCACAAGCATAATTCAGATGATAATAATAAGCTTTTTTAGGAAGAAATACCCAAACATAAAATATGAAGCCATATATAGCACACGACCGGCATTTAGTCGCCCAACGCTAATACTGAGTGAAAATAGGTCGTGTTGACGAAGAAATAAGTTGTACTTTATTCTGTGAACGTATGCAAACGTGTCCTCGGTTACTGTTTCAAGATATCTCCGTGTTTGTCAAACACTGCCGGTAAAAGCATCGACATTCTGTCGCAGCCACGGAATAATAAAACCACGAACATTGTAGACAGTTAGCGTTAATAGATTGACGCTACGCAGTGGCCTTCAAACTTGCCCTATTAGCATAATCATATACTTGATGATAAACCATTCAACGAAGAAAATGTCGTTTGATCATTCAGTTTATAAGCTACATTAGGAAAAGTACAATGAAATGTACAGCATCTATTTCGTCCGCTTTAAACATTGTGTGTGTGTGTGTTTTGTGTGTGTGTGTGTGTGTGTGTGTGTGTGTGCGTGTGTGCGCTGTGTGTGTTGTGTGTGTGTTTTGTGTGTGTGTGTGTGCGTGTGTGTCTGGGTTTGTGTGTGTAGGTGTATGTGTGTGGAAATCTTTTAATACGCACATATATTCTCTATCTGTAAAGCGCAACTGATAGTATATAGATACTGATATCTGTGCTATATAAAATATTTCTACATTAAAATTACATTATCACTAACTCGTTATCAATAAATTGTTGACACGAAATCGTTGTCACTAAATCGTTATCACTAATTCGTTCACCCCATTTACCCATTTACCGTTTTAGTACTAACGAAGAAGCAAAGCTGCATAATTAAAGTTAAAAAACACAAAGAGGGTAAATTAATTATAATGGCGTTTGTTTTTTCCTCGTCTAAAGAAAGAATTTATTGTGGGTCTCTCGTTTCGTTTTTTTAAAACTCTGTTCATCGAATAAGGGGAATAGTTTTTTAGCGTTTTAACTTATACTGTATTAAATCTGGCATAGACTGACGTCAATGAATTCAGCTATTATGATGTATTAAAGACTTACCGCTGGCAATCTGTAGATTTCACCCGGCAATCACCATAATTTACAATAAAACGTTTGTAGACGGTAGATAAATTAGGCCTATACAGTACGCACTAGCTAGCACATCGTTGTAATTCAAAGCGAATAGTCATATTACACTATCGTTATAGTTTATAACACTATCGTTATATCGTTTATAGATGTATAAATGTGAGACGTTAGGTAGCGATTTAGTGATTCACGGTGTTACGCGTGACATTTCCTACATGGAGTTATAAATTTGCAAATGATTCAGTTCGTTACGACGCGAACAGCGATAAACGAGGACAAATGCAGGACAAATGGCGATGATAAGACCGCCTATACGTGTTGTCGTATTTCGCCAACGTTATAATAACGCTACATGTATACATGATACACACATATAACGCCATCCATCCCCCGTACGTGACCTAAATTGTAATGATACTCCATGACGACTCGGTATTTACACTGCGCAGCTAACTCCATAAATACTAACCTGTATAATAGACAAGCGGACGAGAATGCGCGAGTTTTATTTATTTATTTATTTAGTTATAGGCTGACTACCGAAGTAATCGTTGTGTGGGCCAATCTATGACCCTTTACA
>WURV02157749.1:0-16160 GCA_011762755.2 Epimenia babai | reverse complement strand
TAAATGAGATTTGATGTTTAGGGCTACTTTATAAATGAGAGTTAATGTTTAGGGCTACTTTATAAATGAGAGTTAATATTTAGGGCTACTTTATAAATGAGATTTGATATTTAGGGCTACTTTATAAATAAGAGTTAATGTTAGCTGTCATCAATATATTACCTTATCATACCTTTACCTTATTAAATTTACAACAACCCACTCCAATACAAATTTTTCTCAATATTCAACCACGCACATCCTATCCATTGTGGAAAAAATTCCTGTTCTTTAATGTGGATGTGAACTCATCCCCTCTCCCATGGAAATGTAACCAGTCTGCCCCCCCCCCCCCTACCAACAGTGAATATAATCAGGAAAAATTCTATTATAAGATGCATGATAAGAATGCATCAACTGTATAGCCGTTATACCGACAGTGGATCAGGTTCTCTTGGATTGTAAACATCATAAATATACATAATGGAATATCGCTGTTGGCTGACTCACGGTCTTAAGTGGACCGCTTCACGCATTCTTCCGAAATAGTGGAAACGCATTTAGCAGTTGCTCATTGTTACGTACCAATAGGACTTTACACGATTTCCTCATTGATTTGTATACTCCGGGCTGGGCTGTGTGGCTGTGTGTTACACGATACCATTTCGCCTACATTGGCCAGTTAATCCTTATCCCCTTACATAAGTAAGGTATCGTATCTTTATTGAGTGAACCTACAGCGGTAGTAATATCACTGGGACCGTACAGTGCCTCCCGTTGTGCCTTATCAGTGTCACTATCATACCATCTTCATATAACAATACAAATTATCTCATCAAACGATTCATTATACTGAAAGAGGACCGTAATTGTTTAATTGATAAATCAGGTATCAATAAACAGTTGGCAACAATGTTTTTCTGTTGTTGATATTACTCCACCTTTTGTTCATTGAAGTAGCTTTGTGTAATACATACACAGTATATGTAGATATATAATTGTAGATGATCAGCTGGTTGTAACTATTACATTACAGATAGAGACTGTTGTAATGTCAGAGTTTTTACTCAAGTAAAGTGTGTTTGACAGCGACACTGATAATACACTTTAATCAAATATTTTTTTATTCTTTTCAATTAAGAACATTGTTGCATTAAGGAGATTCCATCATTGTGTCAGAAAATGTCTGCAGTGAGTTACATTATTAAGGAGGTTTCATCGATTGTGTCAGAAAATGTCTGCAGTGAGTTACATTATTAAGGAGGTTCCATCGATTGTGTCAGAAAATGTCTGCAGTGAGTTACATTATTAAGGAGGGGGTCTATCGATTGTGTCAGAAAATGTCTACAGTGAGTTACATTATTAAGGAGGGTTTATCGATTGTGTCAGCAAATGTCTACAGTGAGTTACATTATTAAGGAGGGTTTATCGATTGTGTCAGAAAATGTCTGCAGTGAGTTACATTATTAAGGAGGGTCTATCGATTGTGTCAGAAAATGTCTGCAGTGAGTTACATTATTAAGGAGGGTCTATCGACTGTGTCAGAAAATGTCTGCAGTGAGTTACATTATTTAGGAGGGTCTATCGATTGTGTCAGAAAATGTCTGCAGTGAGTTACATTATTAAGGAGGGTCTGTCGACTGTGTCAGCTAATATCTATAGTGAAACTGCGTCGATGCGTACAGAATTTACGTTATTATTCCTACATCAAATTTCATCACCTTCCCAATCGTTCCGTTCACAATCACGTTTTCGCCCGAATTAACCATTATCGCTTCTCACCGGGATTAACCGCAACGCACACTTCCCTCAAGGTATTAAAGCCAAACAACGCGTGCGATTAGACGAATACATCTTTACTTCTACCCACCGCCGCATTGTTGACAAACCGACGCACGTTGGGGAGTTCTCACGGCTGCTTCATTTTACAGTAAACCGAAATCCGATGGACAAAACGAGTTATCAGCCTCCAGTTATTGTATATTTTACGATTGCACGGGTACTCGTTAGGTTCACCTCGTGAAACTATTTTATTGCATCTATAGAAAAGCAAATATGTTCTATAAAAGTATGCGTGTAATCATTTTTACATTCTCATTACATATTTCTGCTGTTGTATAATTAATAACGTTTAAATCTACATCATTCTATATAGAAAAATATCTCTAGTGGGGCACGAAACTCATGATCTCGGAGTGAAATGTAATATATTTGTTTTAAAGCGCACTAATAACATTGCTGTCTAACACACTTTACATCAATAAATACAGGTTTTTAAAGACATCGATATGGCCCAAGCATCGTCAGAAAGTAACACGCATATAAATTAGCATACTATCAATATATCCTGTGACTGGAATGACTTGGTCTGATGCTCTACTCAGGACAACAGTTGTACTACAACTCGTCATTTTATTAGCCTATCATACCTGCCTCAAATCAACTCGTCACCTCCTAAGCGATGACAAAAATATGTTCTAATTCAATACAATATCAATACATTTCAGATACTTACTACCAATTACATAATTATAATATTATAATTATACAGATGGATACGAATTTCCTTTTAGCATTTTTGCTTTACTCCTGTTTATAATTGTGGATAATATAGACCGATGAGTAGATGAACTAGATGAATTGTATCGTCTATGTGCTGAATATCTGCCAATAACATTTCGTTGTAAACCGCATCTGAGAGCCTTTATTGGCTGATACTTGCGGTCTACAAATGTTGTACTTTACCTTTTAACTATTACATTATCTTCCGGTGGTTCTTCACCTCGAACAACAAGCTTGGACATGTACATATACCGAGGGTCGTTCTGATGTATTTTATGTGAAAACGTCACCTAATGAAAATATACAAGTACTTGTCTATGTCTTTGTTCGCCATATCGCTGAGTAACGAGGCGCTAGTGATTTATTAACGGAGATTAGGAGGAGCTTTCATAAATCTCGTAAAGTAAATCTAAATCTCGTTTATATCAGGCGCAATGAACAGGCAGAGTTGGCACATATCTGGTATCATGTAAGGGACATGCCACTATGTAACAGAAAGCGCAGGAATCATGGATTAAAACGACAGCCAGGCTATAACTGTTGTTAAAGGAGCAATACAGGAACAAAGACAATTGGGGACCAGAATAAGGCGGGCTAGCCGCGTTAGTCTATAAAAATAAGTAACAAGCAATAGCAGGTAGCGACTTTTAAGATTAACAAAACATTTATTGAAACACGAGCTATGCAAACCCCAGAAATTCTTCATCCGATACGTCAAAAGGTGTTACCTTGTATTTCTTGTTATTTATTTGAGGACCAAAAAGACATGCTAGTAATTACCAAGGGAGCGGCGACTGAATATTCATGCAGACGAAAACAAATCAATGTACATGAGGTGGATTATAATAGTAGATTTATTGATAGTTTTATAGTCAATATACTTATTACATTGTATAACCTTTGGGACTTTGCACATTAGAAATTTAATGCCTTGTCAAGTTGCTGAGTAAGGGTTAATTTTCCTAAGTCATGTCTGGGCTAATCTCTGAAATATCCTTACTGTAATACTTTGTTGTTGACAGTTACTTGTGCTATCGCAATATCGTTCTCACTATTTCCAAAATAGCTGTGCTCTGTTGCCAAAAAGTCAAAAATAGTGAACAAGGTAGGTTTCGTACGATTTTACTGGTTATTAATTGCGTCATAGCTCCAGAAGTTTCGGGAATGTTCACCCAAATTGTCTATAAATGCGGTGATGGAATCGTCGAGGTTCTACAGTGTCACGTTAATTTTAATGTTTAACTCCATAGGTTGTGGGCGTGAGTTTTATTCTGTTTTGTTTCGTCCGGTTTTCTCTGTTTCGGGCTGCGGGTATGTCTGGTGCCTCATATGCTCAATTACGCAGGGAAGCTGATGCAATTTTCACAGGTTATACTTATAGCATCTTCACACAGTGCGATTTGTTGGCCAATTTGTATGATCAAACAGTCAACAAAGTCTCGCAACAAAATCCCCAACATTGCGAGAAAAGTTGTTTGATATATCGGATATGTTCGAAAATTTCAACTTGTTGCGAAGCTTTGTTGGAAAGCTTCAACCAATGACGAGATCAGGATATTCTTACTCGAGTTTCATTGGCTTAAGTTTGATTATGGATTTTCTCAGTCTGGCAGGTGCCAATTATGTAATTTCGACTATTTGTTTTTCACTGCGTGAAGGCGGTGTCAAACTATGCTTCAACAAGTTGGCCAACATGTTGTTGAACAAATCGCATAGTATTATTAAGAAGTACTGTTAGAAGCCACTATGGTCCTTAAGACTACCAGGCCAATTATTTTAAAGGACCAAAATTCGCCGACCATTTCAGAGTGACTCAAAAATGACCGAGCTATTCAGACGTATCAGTTCAACCTTATAGAATGGACAACAGTTATGCTATCACCAACCTATACTTTTTTACTTACTCCACATGTGACATGGCTATTATTTAGGTCATTTGTATAGGTCCAACAATGGTCCATAAAGCGAACCGGTGTTCGACCTATACATGCATACAACTCCCTAGGCCAGTTTAGCTATCACTTAGTTTATTTCGTTAGTACGTTATAGTACTTTCAGCATATTTTCATGTTTGAGTATAGTCGATAAAGAAAACTTTATCCAAATACACGTCGAATAAAACAGTCTAGTAGGGCAAGAGGCGAAGGCACTACCACGTATGGTGTGTCGGGTGTTCCCGGGTGCAATAATCACGTATAATTAGTCTATTATGTCCTCCAAAGGCATAAACAACTTAAGTATTTTGCCATGAGAAATGTCGTGCAAATCCACTCGGCATTGAGTCGGCGAACACAAACGATTTCGCTCGACCGATAATTCGAGTCGCAGGAACCTCCTACAAAATTACAAAGCATTCGGTAACCGTGCAACCATCGGCCGCAGTACGTCGATTGATATTGACCACCCGACCGCCGGTTTTGACATTAATCCGTCATCGCAAACGACCTCTTAAATTATCTAGCGAACAGGCACGAAGATGAATCATGTATTGAGTAGTGTCAGTGAGTCGGGGTAAGTGCTGGACAAAAGCACCCTGGACTCCTGCCAGCGGTCTTTGTAACGTACCCTCATTTTACGCCGACGCGTACTACCGAGAGATTACCTTCTCCCATGCGGCGCAAGCCAGCCAAGAATTCATTGAATTAGCTGGACTTTGAATCGGAGGACTTTGGGTTCAAGTGTTGTTCGATGATGATTATTTATTTTGTCGTAGCGTCGCAAATCACAGTCTATCTAAGAATCAGAATAAAATAACAGTTATTTTTACAATGTTATTGTCATCCACTGTGTGACCCGATATCACCTAAGCTCCTGTATTATAGTTTTTGGGGATGCGTGACTCTTATTAAAAAAGATCCACTGTGACGATTCTAAAAGAAAATTATGTATGCTTTTACTGTCATAATTTGTTGTAATGCTAATACTGGTGGTAGCCAGTGTAAAAGGTACAGTACAACATTTATAGACTGATAGAAGTATGAGCCAACAAAGGCTCTCAGATGCGGTTTACAATGAAATGTTTTTGGTATTCATGCGCTATTCAGCGCATATTCAATACGTTTGACACTCACATATCACACCTGCCAAGGATAATATTGAGCATCTACCCATTTTGGAGATAGGTTTACTCCAGCAATCGGGCATAAATGACTTGCTGAGGATCACCGCAGAAAAGTCGATTGGTGTGACGTTTCGAACCCGCGACCTTTCAATTACAAGTCCGGTGTTCCTACCACTCGACTAACTGCTAACCCAATGTGGTTCTTTGAAGAATTGGAGAGAAACGCACAATTTTTTTTGTGACCCTAGCTCGGGCATTACATTTATAACAAATGCAACCCTTACCAAAAACGATTTACTGCGTCTGTTCGAAAATAGATTATTCATGCTTTTACTCTCGCAGTTTGTAGTGACCAGTATGTACTGTATACTAGAGTAGGTATTAAACTCTCATCCACACCATGACAGTTTCATAGTTAACAAAAGGTGAGCTATTGGAGTAGAATAAGGAATAGTATGGCATCCCTCCCATTTCATGGCATGTCAGGAAGTGGAGGAGGTTGTTCCTTTATTAAACTCAACACCCAACAAAGGATACAACACCAGAATGACTCCTGTAATTATCAGCCGATCCTGTCATACGGGGCGTAGCGGGGTGGTCAGAGAAGGGCCCCCCCATCATTGTCCATTGTTAGTCGCGTGATCTGATTACCATGGTATTGTATTTCTCCACTATGAAACAGGAGCCCTTTGTCCACCCTGTGAAATCACCAGTAGGCCAGTGGGAATTGATCTTGTATTATTCTCTAATTTGGTCACGTAAACTAGTTGTGCCAGTTCTGTAACGTTCGATATACACAGAAGTTAGTGTACCATAATTGTAGGGGACAAGAGAGCATACGTTGTAATTAGATCATTAGAATTCAATCCAAGTGACTCTGGACCGATTTTCATTCAAAAATTAATTGTCGGAGGGTCTCAACTGCCTGATGACCTGGAAGTGTTCACATCAGTAGCTTCCCCACCCTCCCCCAACTGATGCTAATTCATTTGTTGCGCTAACCATAGGCTAGCTTTGTGAGCACCAAATACGGCCCGTGCAATTGGCTAACCCAACCCATTCATTCACACACAATATTCGATAAGTATGACTATGAACCATCCTTAACATCAAATGAGAATTGGTCAATGACCGTAAGTTGTTCAGGTATCTAATAAAATTTGCTACAGTCATAATCACGTTCGAGTAACTTCATAGGATCTTCTGGACATACTGTAATTATTTGTTGTAATTATATTGCCTATAGTTTTCTCACGAGTCTGATATGTACGATCATTCTGGCAGCATAATTCACACCCATACATCCACGATCAATAAACCAGACAGGATAATGCTACTTATCGGGCTTTTCACGTCATCGTGATACGTATTGTCAAGTATCGGCGCCATCATCTTGTCATTCTCGATTAAGGGAATATGGCATAAATAATACTGCATGTTATTAGTAAATTTTCGATATTACGTTTGGGACTAGACCTAATGTACGTATAATTATAATGAATGATTATTACGTGAATATACATTTAAGTTGTTGCATCTCTGCGTTTCCAATTCAAGGTTTAGCCATCTTATGATAAGTTGCCAATTTCAACGGTCCTATGCGAACTGTCTGGGTGGACCTTTGCTTCTGTCTGGGTGGACCTTTGCTTCTGTCTGGGTGGACCTTTGCTTCTGTCTGGGTGGACCTTTGCTTGTTCCAATTAGCTTTCAATGGACCTCCAAGTGGGTGGGTGACCTGTTAGTTATTGTAGGAGTACTGCATCCTTTGAGACAGCCATTAATGGCGCATCTGTTTAGCAATATATATTAGTGTAATTATTTCAAATGGCCGGATTATGTGTCCGTAGTGCTGGCCTTGTATGACCCTACATACAATTGGCCTAAATACAAACTCTGTTCCTATTGTCGTTGTTATAATCGGGGTAGCCCTCGTGGTTCTGTAAGTGAAGAGAAATGCACAGAAAAACCTTTCTTCCTGTGGATTCTAGCCTGTTACCTTATTTAAATTCACTCATTCTATATAGTTGCTATTATATCTGTATTACAGTCATTTGTTATTGTCCTTTAGGATGATAGAATAATCGATGTGTTTGGTGAATTAGGCGAAGTGCAAACCTAACGACAGGCACTATTGATGCGGTATTTTTATATACGAATAGAGATATAATGAATAATCGAATATAGTACTAATTTAAATGTGTGGATATTCGATGTTTTATTGAGAAATTCATATGAAATGTGACAAATATCAATACTGAATGCCCGTGACTAATAGAGTAATAATTTTACATGCTGACATACTCAGAGGATCTTCTGTCATCGCAGTAACCACTGATATTCTCAGTGTGGCTCTATTAGACAAGAATGCCTGTCTCGTTGCCAGCGTAGGATGTCGTGATAGGTGTCATCACAGAGGGGTGTTTGTGCCGTGATAGGTGTCATCACGGAGGGGTGTTTGTGCCGTGATGGGTGTCATCACGGAGGGGTGTTTGTGCCGTGATGGGTGTCATCACGGAGGGGTGTTTGTGCCGTGATAGGTATCATCACAGAGGGGTGTTTGTGTTGTGATGGGTGTCATCACGGAGGGGTGTTTGTCGAGAGATTATATCGTCCCCAAGTTCTATATCTGTTTACCTATGCCGGCCATTTCCTGTTAATCAGAGGCTCTCTCATTTGTCTTGGCACACAACCACGAAATATCGCGATGCCTTATAGCGGTGCAACGTTGCCGCTTATGTTCTAGGTCACCAACTGTTTACCGAAGTGGATTGCTTACTCGACACTATTACACAGGAATAATCTCTATCCGGCTTCCCCCGTTGGTTTCACAGGTGTGGTTGGACTCTCAGACCCGGAGCTAGTTGTAGTGAGGGGTGAAGCGCATAAAACAATGCATACATTCACATTGTATATTATTGAAATCATCAATACTTATATGTATAGTATACGCCATACTCAGCGTGATTGTGACTTTTTTCTTTCAAAAGTGCGTCCAACTTCACGAAATGGATCCAATAGATTGCATACAGCATTCATTGTCCAAAAACTTAGTTTAATACCTCAAAAATAAGCTTATACAGGGTGAGCCACAAAATGTAACCAATATCAATCAGCTATAACTTTTTATATTTTTGATATATTTATCTATTTTTTCCCTACTATGTTGCATTGTCCTTGAATAGTTCAGCCTTAAGGTATCCCCCATAAATAAAAATCTAATGGGGTAAAATCGGGAGATCGAGCCGGCCATGGAAAGTCAGAACGATGAGAGATCACTCTACCAGGAAAATATTCATGAAGCCACTGTAGCAAAGCATGCGCGGTGTGCGCAGTAGCGTTGTATTGTTGAAACCAAACATTTCCAATGTTTCTTAGTCGTGGCCAAAAATACACAAAAAAATTGTAAATTAATTTGAAAAATTTATTGGTGTTGGGTATTTTTAATCTCAATGATCCTAGCCCTATCATAATATTCCAGGAGTTATAAAAATGACAACATCATAAAATGTCATCTTTCCCCAACAAAGTAGAGAAAAAATTTGATAACTATATCAAAGATAAAAAAGTTATGGCTAATTTATTTTGCTTACATTTTTGTGGCTTACCCTGTAGTAACAATACACCTATTCACTTGCTGTTTTCACTGCGTGGAATGTTGGCAAAGATTCGATGTGGGTTAAGAAAGAACTCGCAAAACATTAGAATTGCAATTGACTTTAATAAAAGATAAAGAACAGCATTTATGGACTGCAATATTAGCCTCTCAGGCTCTTAGATGAGGTTTACAATGGTTGTTTATGGCAGCTATATTCAGCGCATATACGATTCTTTCGACACTCGCGACACTCAGCGCCCGGTCCAAGATGACAGCGAGTGTCTACCTATTTTGGACACGGTTATACCCCAGCAATCGGGGGATAAATGACTTGCTGAGGATCATCGTAGAAAAGTCGACCGGTGGGCGGTTTAGAACCTGTGACCTTTCAGTTATGAGTCCAGTGCCCCTACACTCGACTAACTGCTTCCCCTGTTATTAATGTCGTTCATAAGTGAGAAAGAATTATTAACTAGTAAAAATCAATCTATTATAATAAGTTGATTAATACTATATTTTCTCTACAGTCAATCGTCGGGGGCACGTTTCAGGTAGAATGCGAAATGCGACATTAATATCATGCACAGTGTATACGAATAGAAAAAAAAATGAAATAAAGTAGCAGTAATAAATTAGTACGGAAACCCGCTTATGTATTTTTTATTTAGAAACATCAGCTTTAATGTAGTACAGAACAGATGTAGTACCGTTTAGCAACGGTAGGGTTAAATGGTTATCAACGAAGCTCTCTCCAAAGTCAACATTGTCTCTCATCTGAAACGCAGCCGAGCCAAAAATAGCCGGAGCTGGATCTGGATAGCTGTAGGTAATCATCGCAGATCCACTAACGAGGAAACAGCGGGAGACTCTCAGGTAATTAGTAATTACGTCATTTATAGCCATCAAGATTCAAGCTGACGAGCTTTTGACTTCACAGCAGCTCTCTGTCTTTATTAACCCTTACCACACTGACATTTGTACGTATGTATATTTGTAGGCTGTTTACCGAACTAATCGTTGTGATAGGCCATCCTGGGCCTTTATACGAAGCTAGCCTATTAATGTGGTTAACACGACAATCTGATTAGCCTCACTTATAAGGGGTGGGGGGAAAATACCTTAGTGTGAAAAACCCAACGAGTCTGGGCAAACAATTGACCTTTTCCTATTCACGCCACTGGTACCAAATGTTTACATATGAACTGCATATGTCGCACACTCCACTAAGTCTATGGTAGGTCAATGTTTATTTACAATGAGATGACGACATAGCGGGGAGGTAAGCGACCTAGAGATGATATATAGAGCATCGGAAGCACAGCAAACGTCAGAGGGAAAAAGCCCCAACAGAACCACACTGTAAGGGCTACCCAGACCCCCATG
Organism: Epimenia babai; assembly: GCA_011762755.2. Taxonomy (NCBI): domain Eukaryota; kingdom Metazoa; phylum Mollusca; class Solenogastres; order Cavibelonia; family Epimeniidae; genus Epimenia; species Epimenia babai. The sequence goes on along the minus strand of WURV02157749.1, from coordinate 5,580 downwards.
GGCAATGGGGTTTAAAGGCGTTTACAGCCCAAAGAATGCCACAGTTAGTATACTGGTTAGAACGGGATTTGAACCAGGGACCCCTGGATTCAAATTCAAATGCTCTAACCACTACGCCACCTGCCCCTGATGAAATAATCTTACTCATTACGAACTTTTTCATGAAGATTTTGCTTTATGAGGAGACGAAAGCGAACCAAAGCGTTGGTTACCTGATGAACCATCGTGCTCACGCGAAAACTCGCATTCAATAAAATCAGTTAGTCTACATTAAAGTATTGCCCTTGATTGCACTGAATTACTTGTTAGACTAACATGTTAGTTGAGGCAGTTAGTGCAGTGGTTTACATCTACATCTACCAGGATAATCCCTAAATGACAGGGATGTCCATTGCAGGGATAACCTCCGGTTCAGTGGTGGACTTTATCGCTTTTTTCTTGGCTACAAATACTGGCCGTGATAAGTTGTTTAAATCTGTCAGTACTGTCAGTCTGTGTGATGAAATTATCTGTAGCGTTCCATTGCTCAATAGTACGGTGAAAGAAGCTAAATTTATATGTGTTTGTTTTGGGGCGTATCTCAATAAACTTGTTTCGCTGGTGTTGCCTGGTTATACGCGTTTTGTTGAGGACATAATAGGGGATACTGATGGCGATTTTATCGTTGATTATTCTATGAATCGCTGGAAGTGAAATACGCTGCTTCGATACCCAGTCAAGTCTGCATAAAAAGCTCCTTCAACCCCGTCTGCCCATGGAGATCTGGGTAGCCCCTGAACGGTTGTTATGTACTCTTGTGAATATAGAAATGTTTTATATAATGCAGATATCAGTATCCATATACTCTCAGGTACTCTTCACAGATAGAAAATGTATACAAATAGTAAAAGATGAAAATAAAACAATAAGTGAAATATTTAAAATACATTATATAAAAGAAGTATATACAGGTATGTCTTCGAGCCGGATTTGAATGAACTGAGCGATGTCTGCTGTTGCAATGCGATAGGAAGATCGATCCATAATTTTGGACCTGCACAGGAGACAGCGCGCGTATCGGATCTAATATGGCTTTACTATAAAGTCTTCCTCGCTCGACGTAGCTACTTTTTGAGATGTTCTGCGAATGGTGCTGAAGCCTCCTCTATCTCATCGTCCCATGAAAAATCATGAGCTAACATAGATATACAGGAGAGGGTGCGACGTGTGGAAACTATGCCCAGTATATATTGGCATTTGGAATCAGTGGCGCGGGCGTGTGTGGACGAATGTTAACTATCTGCCCTGATACGTTTTTGCCACCATGATAAATAAGGCTAATCCATTTTTAGTGTTAATGCCAACATATTAAGGCGAGCTTTATATAGTTAATGGCCTTAAGAATAGGTCAATCTAACGTCGTATACACAATACACATTATACGCCACTGTAGAAACAGTACGCACTTTTTAAAACTATATGATATTATAGATTGATTTTCCCTTATGGTACATTTAATATTTTGTACACCCTGAAATGAGCCTGAACAGCCTTCCTGCATTCAACATGTTATCGATGCTCATATACTTGTACTATGCATTCCGAGCATAGGCTCTGGTGAGCTAATAAATAGCGCTTACAATAATAAATATTGAAGTGATGTTAAAGGTGGTAGCCAATGTGGTTCTTTGAATAAACAGGAAAAAGGCGACGTTTTGGTGCTATTTTATAATTAAATGTCAGTCGCACGTACAACATTACCCTGTTACATTCATAATCTATTTTTATAATAAACCATTCACGACGTATCTCTCTCAATATTCAAGCACGAAAATCTTGCTCATTTTCTATTGTGGAAGGCGCGGGAAAAAATCCCTGGTGTGTGCTGGTTCGAACTCGCAACCTCTCGCATAAAAGGCAGCGCTTCTAACCACTACACCACTAGCGCCAACAAATTTATAACATCTAGTCCCCAACTTTAACATTTTTTGTCATTATTTCCATGCTATTTTTATTACTGTATCTCATAAAATTGGTTTACATATCATTTTTACGGGACGTATTGTACCAAATATTATTTGTTTTATCCTGTATCTGATTGTTATATTGTCTATTTTATTGCCTAAAACATTCAACATAAATCCACTTGGAAGTTTGCTACCATAATTAACTGTGCTACGTCATGGGGTAGGGGGAGTTATGGGAAGGGAGCGTTTGGTGCGGGAACGTTTGATAAGGACGTCTTGGAATGGGGAGGTTTTAACCTGCTTCCCTGTAAGTATGTTACCTACTTCCCCGCCATGGAAATGGGGAGAAAATAAAAAATACGTCGTTATTTCTGATTCGGTTGACACGACGCGGGCTCCATTTGGAAATAAATTGGAAATCTTGATTACAAACACAGCGACATACATTATCGTACTGGATATTACATACAGTATAAATATAAATAAAGTACCGAGTCCATTCTTCAGCTCCATTGAAATACAGTATAAAAAGAACTTCTTTTAATGTCGATATCGTGTGTTAACTGTCAAGTTGTAAAATTAACCGGATCGTTTGAATCGCTACTCTAGTTCGGTACAACGTTATCTACATATTCAATTGATCCGGGGTTATCATTGAGTGATGTTTAAAGGGTCTTTCGTTTTTTTTGTGTCATAGGCAATTTGTGGATATACGGCAAAGGATAAGATAATGTTTAGATACTTTCTTATGTGTAACCAAACCTTAAAATAGCAAAAACTTACTTTTGGTAATTTAGATAACTGTGTGAATGAGAATTTCCGATTACATAGAGGAAAATACAAATCAGTATTATAACAGTATTATATGTATTATGATTTATATTTTTTTGCAGGAATATGCAATTTAGAATTGTCATTACCTCGGGTACTACCCTATAAGTTGTATAAACTTATTAGCACCTTTCAACAAGGCATTATTATTTTTTTATCTAATTAAAATATTTACTTCATATTTCCTTGGATATTTTGTAGATATTTTAGTGTAATATGTTTTTAATGTAGTACATGTATATACGATATAGTTTTGTAACGAATTGCGTATATTCATCTACTGTAACTGGTCAAAAATTCTTTTTTATATTCATATACTATTATCACGAGAGCCTTTGTATATATGTAATTATTAGATGGCTACCATTATTCCATGCTCATGTACTCTTTTGTTGAATAAACGATTAAATAAAAATATAATAACTATACGAAATATGGAATGACGACATGAAGTGAAACGTTTAATATCGACGGTTGTGTTTGAAAAAAAGGTTTAATAAGTAAACTTTCCCAAGAGGGAGCTGAAAAAGTGCAGCTAAGCCAAAAGGATGAGAAGCACTAGGCCACTTGGCGTAAGCATGACGGGAGTGCCTTGAACGACACTCATGAGGACATGATGCTTAACGGAAAAAGGTATACAGCACCTTTTATTTGTCATAAGCTATTGGTTTATTTCCCTTAGTACGTTTACCTCCCCTGATAACAGATGACATTTGACAGAGCCTTGTTTACAATATTTCGTCGATTGTCAATATAGCCATTGTTGGTGACATTTATCGCCGTGCGTGGTCTAGATTATATTCACAGACTCCGTCGAGTATTTCAGTCTTGTTCTTAACATGACTTCGAAGGAATATAGCTATTCTGGTAGTCGGATACTTCAGCCGGTATCGGATTTAGTTGGTCTACCCGTGGATCAGGTATCACTAATTAATTCATTTATCATTTATGATTTTTATCGGAGATTAGTATTGATAATGAGCATTAAAATTATTAGTCTAATTATTAAAACTTACTAAATGCTGCTGCTAGTCTGTGCAAAAAATTCCTTTGTATGCATTTAACAACATAGCGACGTGATGATTGGGCCGAATTTTAATTTATCATTATGTTTACATTAATTTATTTCACTGTTGGCTTATGAGAGGCTTCAGACTAGTCCTCATGATGAGTTACTGTTTTCCATGCAACTTTACAAGTGAGGTGTGCAAGACGTCACCATTGTGTTATGATCCACACAATTTTGGTTGTTTAATCACCTCATGTGTCGCTCAATTAGCGCTATCAAGATCGCTGGATGGAAGTCATGAAAAACGCTGACTGAATGTACAAGAAATGATATGAAAATAAGCGATCTGACTAGCATTTATTGTTCGGCTAGAAATACGCAACATGCAGATGTGACCAATCACTATCCTTTGGAGGTGAGGGTGGCTGTTAGTGTAGTAGTTAGAGCATTTGTTATGAATCCAGAGGACCCTGGTTCAATTCCCGCTCTAGCCAGTATACTACCTATGGTGTTTTTCGGGCGGAAAGCGCCTCAATCCCCTGTGCCCGCAGGGTCTGGGCAGCCCTTTCAGTGCGGTTCGGTTAGTGCTTTTTCCCGCTGACGTAACTGTGCTTCAGGTGCTCTATGGATGGTCTCCATTAACTATCATAGATATAGCGGAGTTGGCGACAAAAACATCTGTAGGCGTTTAAAACCAGTGGCGCAAATGGAAACAGGTCAATTATCTGCCCAGCCATAAATGACATACCCAACGATCGCCTTGATAATCAGCCTATTGCTAACTAACTAAATAACCCACTAACTAACTAACTTACTATGCTAACCGTTCCGTATCTTTACCAAAGGGATTAGTTCTCGTACAATTTAATGTCAAAACAGTCAATATCATGAGGTTGATGATTCTCGTAGCTGGCCAGTGGGTGAGTGCTATTGCAAATTCTTGACTGTTTGCGGTGGCAAGATATTGAAAATTTGTCTTGTCCCTTTGCTTAGATCGGTAGGTATCTGTTACCTCCAATTAAATTTATACTTTATAATTGGCTTTGTGAGTTATACAATACAGATACCATAATTCATCATGTGTTTATCATCCTTCAAGGATGATGTCAATTAATTGATGCATTAATTCGGTAATTAGGGATAATGTAAATGAGTTTTTCAAACCCATGACTTTTAATTTCTGTAGTGCTGCTCTAAGAGGATTTTTTAGTTCAAGCATTTCATTATAGTATCTGGTCCAGTAGTTTTGTGATATTTTTGAAGCCACTGGAGTAATGGTTAAAAGTCTGGGTTTTTTGTGAGAGGTTGAGATGTTAACTTAGGACATGGATATCATGGAAGAAGGTAACCTGTATTAAAGAGGTAAAATATGTTCGATGAAGGTAACCTGTAGTAAAGAGGTAAAATATGATGGATGAAGGTAACCTTTAGTAAAGACGTAAAATATGTTCGATGAAGGTAACCTGTAGTAAAGAGGTAAAATATGATGGATGAAGGTATCCTGTAGTAAAGAGGTAAAATATTTTCGATGAAGGTAACCTGTAGTAAAGAGGTAAAATATGATGGATGAAGGTAACCTGTAGTAAAGAGGTAAAATATGATGGATGAAGGTAACCTGTAGTAAAGAGGTAAAATATGTTCGATGAAGGTAACCTGTAGTAAAGAGGTAAACTATGATGGATGAAGGTAACCTGTAGTAAAGAGGTAAAATATGTTCGATGAAGGTAACCTGTAGTAAAGAGGTAAAATATGATGGATGAAGGTAACCTGTAGTAAAGAGGTAAAATATGTTCG
>WURV02157738.1:0-16164 GCA_011762755.2 Epimenia babai | reverse complement strand
CTCCCCACTCTCCCCAACAGGACGCGGGGGACCCCTCTGGCCCACGAGTCCGGGACCACGGAGCTCAGACGCCGCGGTCGAGCATGGTCGAGAGCCCCTGGACCCGCGTCGAGAGCTTCTGGTCCTCGCTCATCTCCTTCTCGATCTTCCGGACCGAGTGGAGCACGGTGCTGTGGTCCCTGCCGGTGAAGAAGCCCCCGATCTCTTCCAGGGACAGGGAGGTGTGCCTACGGGACAGGTACATCGCTGTCTGCCGAGGCAGGACGACCGACTTGGAGCGCCGCTTGCCCCGGATCTCCCGGGCCGAGACCCCGAAGTCCTTGGAGACCAGCTCGACGATGTCCTGGATCGTGGCCTGTCCGCGACGAGGCATCAGGTCCCGCAACGCCTCGTGGACCAGGTCCAGCTCGATGCGACGCGACATCAGATTGGCGTAGCCGATGACCTTGGTCACGGCTCCCTCGAGCTCACGGATGTTCGTATCGATGGCTTGGGCGATGACATGCGCGACGTGGCCGTCGAGTTCGTAGCCCCGCAGCCTGGCCTTGCGCTTGACGATCGCGGTCCGTGTCTCGACGCAGGGCGGCTCGATCTTCATGACCATGCCCCAACGCATCCTCGAGACTAGACGCTCCTGCAGGGTCGCGATCTCCTTGGGAGGCCGGTCCGAGGTCAGGACGATCTGCCTTCCGGCGTTGTGCAGCGTGTTGAAGGTGTGGAAGAACTCTTCCTGCGTACGGACCTTCCCTTCGAGGAACTGCACGTCGTCGATCAGCAGGAGGTCCACGCTCCGGTAGCGGAAGCGGAAGGACTCGAGGTCCCCGTTCTGCACCGAGGTGATGAACTGGTTGACGAAGGATTCGCAGGAGAGGTTGAGGACCTTGCGGGGCGTCGGACTGCGCAGGACCGCGTGACAGACGGCCTGCAGCAGGTGGGTCTTGCCAAGCCCAGAGGGTCCGTGCAGGAACAGCGGGTTGTAGTTGCCTCCGGGCGACTCGACGACGGCCTTGGCCGCAGCCGCGGAGAGCTCGTTCGAGGGCCCGATGACGAAGTTCTCGAAGGTGTAGCTGTCGTTGAGGTAGAAGTCCGAGTTCTCCTGGAAGAAGTTGAGGCTGGCCTCGTTGTAGCCCGACTGGGCAAGACCGGCCGACGAGGCCCGGGGATCGGATCCCTGCTTCGAGGCAGCCCCCTGATCCACCAGATCCAGGGCGACGGACCCGACACCGATCCCTGCGCTCCCCTGGCTGCCACCCATCGGGCCGAACTCATCGTCCCCCAGGAGGCTCTCGAACTCGTCCCCCTCGCTGGCTCCTCCCGGGAGAGGGCCGGTCCCGGGGATGGTCGGCGTCGACGGTTCGGCGTCCCTCGGATCCGCCAGGGACTCACCGCCGCCCTGGATGGCAGTATCCGTCTCGTCGTCGACGGCCTCGGAGACCTCGCCCCTGGCCAGGGGGATCTTGGGCAGGTTGCCGTTCACCGCAGCATTCCCGGATCCCGTTCCTGTCCCTGCCGCTGACCAGAAGGGTTGCCCCTCCTGATCGGAGCGGATCCCCGCCAGTTCGGATGTGTCGAGCCCGGCCTCACTCAGCGGTCCCTGGACCAAGGCCTGGGGCAGGGAGGTGGAACCCCCGGCCGGATTCCCTTCGGCAGCGTGACCTTGCTCCCCCCCGGGCATCCTCGGGTCGGCCGGCCCACCGATGGCGGCCGTTGCGTGCAGGCCACTGCTCAGGAACTGACTGAGGAGCGGCAGCTCCTGGCGCTCGTCCTCGTCGAGGTCGCCGACATTGGAGACCCGGACCTGTCGCTCGCGTCGGTCCACATTGCGGGCTGCGCGGAGCAGCGCTTCACGGTAGTGACGCTGGATCCAGTCCTTGGTGAAGGCATTGGGGGCCACGAACTCGACGACGCCTTCGTCGAAGCTGCGGGGTGAGAGCCTGGCCAGCCAGGTCTCGAAACGGGCGCGCGTGACGTCCTCGTAGAGATGGCGCACGAAGTGCTTCCAGAACGCCATGGGATCGGGGGCAGAGGGTTCTGCCGGATGGTCGATCACCTCGGTCTTCCTCCAAGCGACAGGGGGTGGGAACGGCGGGAACGGTGCAAGGCGGACGCGGCGGTTCCGCTCGAGGGGCCCCGAACGGGGGCCCGACTCGGCGGCTCAGCGCGTCGACCGTCCCGGCGGCGCTCGGAAGAACCTCGTCTCCGGGATCCTCGACCCGCCCGCCCAGCGGTTCGACGCCTCGCGGATCACCGTCGGACTTCGCCTCGGTCCGGCCGAAGGCCCCCCCAGGCCCTCGGTCCTCCCGGTCGCGATTCCCCTGATCCGCGAAGGAGTGGGCCTGCGGACCTCACTCCTGTCTGGCATCTGCCTGATCCGATCGTCCACTTCGATCATCCTCCATGGAGCCCGTCGGCCCTTCGGGAGGGAGGCCTCGCAGTGACAGGAACCGAGCCCAAGGACTCCGGACATACCGGGAGCCGGGAATGGACTGCCTGGACGAGAGAGACCCACCAACCCTGCAGCACGCCCGGCCACCTCGGACCGAGCCGCGCGCGGACATGGCACCTTCGAACCCATCCTTCCGGATCGGGGAATCCCACGGGGAAAGAGAAGCGACTGCGCTCGCGGTCATGCCGTCGAGGCCTGGACGAACTTGGTCAGGCCCGTCCCGTCGTTCCGAGTGACTCCGAGTTCCGAAAGATCCGCTCCTCCCTGTGGGCGACGACGGCGAGTCGCGCTGCCCATGGCGAGGAGCTTTCCTCATCGAGGCACGGGATGGTAGCCATGCCCTGGAACGCTGTCAAACGAGGTCCTGCGCTGCATTCTCGCCAGGACCCGGTCGACAGGACGCAAGCACTTGCAACACAAGCTTGGAGGCGTCCCGCATTTTTTCTTCTTCCGCGTCGGCTCCGACCGAGACGCGCAGACAGCATCGTGCATGTTCGCGCGAAAGGCCGTACGAGAGCAGCGAAGGACTCGGTTCCAGGGCCCCTGCACTGCATGCTGAACCGAAGGAGAGGCAGAGTCCTTGCAGGTCGAGGGCGGGCAGGAGCCGACGCGCCTCCTGCGGATGGAAGTCGAGACTGCGCGTGTTCGGGAGCAGGTTCGGATGATCGTCGAAGAGCACGCGGAGCTCCGGTCGATCGCGGAGTCCTCGGAGGAAGGCCTCGAGTCCACGCGCCATCGCCGCGGCTCGCTTCTCCCTCTCGTCGAGGGCGAGTTCGAGCGCCACCGCCACCCCGTGGGCGAGGACGGGGGACTGGGTCCCCGGTCGCCGCCCCATCTCCTGCGCTCCTCCCTGGAGCACAGCCCGGACCTGAAAGCCGGACCGGAACACCAAGACTCCGATCCCGCGTGGCCCTCCGAATTTGTGCGGACTCAGCGTGATCGCATCGGCATGTCCGAGAAGCCCCTCGACCGGGATCCGACCGGCGGACTGACTGGCGTCCATGTGCAGCCAGCCCTCCCGCTCGTGGATCCAGCGCGCCACCGGCTCTGGATCCTGGATCAGGCCGGTCTCCGAATGCGCATGGATCAGCGAGAGGAAGACCGGCCCATCGAGGCCCGCGGGCAGGAGGACATGCGAATCCGCCCCGATCCCGAGTTCCATGCTCCGCGGAGCCACCGGGCGATCGAGCAGGGCCTGCAGCGGCTCCCGGACCGAAGGATGTTCGATCGGAGAGACGAGCAGGGTCCCCTCCAGTCGACGCGCCTCGGCATGCAGCGAGTGGACCGCGAGGTTATTGGCCTCGGTCCCCCCCGAACAGAACAGGACTCCGGCCGCCCCGACACCGAGACGATGCGCGATGCGCTCCCTCGCATCCTCGAGCACGGCACGAGCGGCACGTCCCCGTGCATGCGAACTGGCGGGGTTGGCCTGGGCCTCCGGGGAGAGCGAGCGCATGGCCTCCTCGACCCGTGGATCGAGCGGCGCACCGGCATTGTGGTCGAGGTCGTGGATCAAGGAGCGGGGAGTCTAACGACGAAGCTCACTCCGCAAGGGGTGCAGGTCCAGGACCCGGGGACGTGACCGGGAACGGATCCGCCGTCCAGTGCTTCGAGCAACGGCAACAGGAGCCCCCTGGGTCCTTCCTCCGCGGACTCTCCGAGCTGAGCCTCGCGCATTCCCTCGAGACCGAAACAGAGCCGGATGCCCTCTCCCTCGTCGAGCAGGACCTCGAGCCCCCCGCCCTCGTCCAACATGCCGATGGACTTGTCCACCAGGAGGGTCGCCAGCGCTGCGATCCAAGGGGCGACCTTGGCCACCCCCCTGCCCTCGACGGCGACCAGGTGGCGCGTATGAACGTGGATCGGATGCGGGGCCTGGAACACCGCGTCCTCGATGGCCTGGTCCAGGACCTCGCGCAAACAGAGCTCGGGCCCGGCTTCGTCGAGGCAAGCAACCATGCGCAGGGCCTGGGCCTCCTCGCCCAGACCCTCGTCCAGCTGTTCCTCGAAGGCCTGCCAGTCCAGGCATTCGATGCCGTCCAGCAGCGCTCCCTGCAGGCGCATCAGCCGCTGCTCGAGGTAGTCCTCGAGACGATCGCGGAGGCGATCCCTCAGGGCAGCCTGGGTTCCGTGGCCCCCCTCCACCTCAGCGACCGGGGTCCTTGAGCGTGAAGTACCAGTCCACGTTGCCCGGGTTGCGCAGCACGCGTTCCTCGGCTTCGCTCCAGGTCTCGGGGGCCGGGAGGATGCTCTTGTCCCCCGGCTGCCATCCCTCCGGCGTCACGCGGCCCTTGTCCTCGTGGTACTGCAGGGCGGTGACGATGCGCAGCAGCTCGTCGATCGAACGACCGGTGGCCTGTGGATAGACCATCGTGGCCCGGATCACCTGCGAGGGATCGAGGATGTAGACGGCGCGCTGGACGCCGCCGCTGCCGGCCTCGTCGACCATGCCCCAGCGCCTCGTGATCGAGAGGTCGGGATCGGAGAGGATCGGGAAGGCGACCTTGAGTGCGAACTTGTCCTCGATCGCGCGCAGCCAGGCGATGTGGCTGTAGACGCTGTCCTGGCTGATCCCGAGGATCTCGACCCCCAGTTCCTGGAAGCGCCGCTCCTTCTCCGCGAAGCCGATCAGCTCGGTCGTGCAGACCGGGGTGAAGTCGGCCGGGTGGGAGAAGAACAGCAGCCAACGCCCCTCGAAATCCCCGAGCGAGATCTCTCCCTGGGTCGAGGGACCGGTGAAGGCAGGAGCCTTCTCACCGATCCTCGGAGGAAGATCCTCATGCGTGGCGGTGCCTTCCCGGTCCGCGGTCGTTGCGCGTAGATCGCTCATGGATGCCCCCTGGGTCGCTGGCAGCCGGGCTGCCGGTCCCCTTCCCTATCGGTCGGATCGGGGATCCCATGGAGCCGCGCCGCAGGGCGCGATGGGAGCGATGCTTCAGGCCCCGACGGCGCCGGCCTGGCCCGAGTTTCCACCGGTCTGCTCGGATCCCTCCGAGGGCTCGGAGGCCTGCGGGGACCCTCCGGCGGCCGAGGGGACCGTCGAGGACCCGGCCCGACCCGAGGCCTCCGACGCCGCCCCCTCGTCCTGGACCGGGGCCGGCCGATGCATATCGAGGAGCTCCCGAGCCAGACCCCGGTAGTCCTCGGCGCCGTTGGAATCCGGTGCGTACTCGAAGATGCTCGTCCCGAAGCTCGGAGCCTCGGCGAGCTTGACGTTGCGCCGGATCCTCGAACGCAGGAGCATCGCGCCGAAGTGCCGCTCGAGCTCCTCGACGACCTCGCCGGTGAGCCGGGTGCGACTGTCCACGAGGCAGGGGAGGATTCCGGAGATCCGAAGGCCTGGATTCAGTCTGGACTGAACGATCCCGACGATCTCCATCAGCCCGGCCATGCCCTGCAGCGAGAAGAACTCGGTCTGCAGCGGCACCAGCACCTCGTCCGAGGCGGTCAGGGCATTGAGCGAGAGCACCCCCAGGCTCGGCGGGCAGTCGAAGAGCACGTAGTCGAAGCGCGGCAGTCCCTCCCCGGCACCGGCGTAGCGCTCGAGCGCATCGCGGAGCTGGAACTCCCGGCCCACGGTCTGGCTGAGCGCGACCTCGATGCCGGCCAGGTCCTGCGAGGCCGGCACGAGCCGGAGCCCGGCCCCTCCGATCGGCAGCAGGCCCTGCTCGAGCGGCATCGAGTCCACCAACAGCTCGAAGGTCGATCGCCCTTCGGGCATCTCCCCACCGGTCAGGTGCAGGCTCAGGTTGGCCTGCGGATCCATGTCGAGGAGCAGGACCTTCTGGCCCTCGAGGGCCAGGGCGGCGCCGAGGTTGGCGGCCGTGGTGGTCTTGCCGACCCCACCCTTCTGATTGAGGATCGCGATGCGTTTCAAGAGTCCCTCCCTGGTCGACGCCGCCGGACCTCGATCCGCAGGCGGAGCCTGCCGGACAGGCGCCGATCAGAGGAAGTCCGCGGCATCGGCGAGGACCCTGGGGGCCTCGCCCCTGCGCCCAGGTGGGGCGAGGTAGGGCTCGAGCGCGCTTCGCCCGTGAAGGGCTCCGAGGTGCCGGTCCCGGGCCTCGATCCGTTCCAGGAGGTCCTGCCCCTTCGGCAGGTGCGCCCTGGGATCCTCTGGGCCCGGCAGCTGGGACCTGTGGTACCCGATCAAGCGGCGCTTTGCAGCAAGCCGCCGGTCCAGATCCAGGAAATGACCGGGCTCCACGGCGGGCCAGGCATCCAGCCATCGCCAGGTCGGGGGACCATCACCCTCGAGCTCGAGTCGATCCAGGCAACGTGCCAGGGCCGCGTGGTCGGGATGCGGATCGAGGGCCTGGGGGCCGAAGAGCAGATCCGGTCGATGCTCCTCGACGAGTTCCCGCAGCCTCGCACCGAGTTCGGGGCCATCCTCGAGTCGACCGTCCGGAAAGCCGTCGATGCGCAGGGCGAAGCCCAACTCCCCGAAGGCTGCCCGCGCCTCGTCGGCCCGGCTACCGGCCTCGGGCTGCAGGGTGCCGGCCTCTCCCTCGCCACAGAGATAGCCGAGGACCTCGAAGCCCGCCTCCGCGAAGGCGAGGAGGGCCCCGCCCATGTGGGCCTCGAGATCGTCGGGGTGCGCCCCGAGACAGAGCACCCGGCTCATGTGTCCTTCCGCTCCTGCAGGCGCAGCAGACGATGGCTGCGGGCGAAGGGGTCCGCCCCCTCGAGCAGCTGGTCGAAGAAGGCCTCGCCATGGCGGGCCACGAAGGGGAGGACCGGGAGCACTCGCTCCTGGAGCCGACCCCGCGGTCGCAGCTCGGCACAGAGCCTGCGGGCGTGCTGGCGGAAGGCCCCGGCCCGGTTGCGACGTTGCCGCTCGACCTTGTCGGCCAACTTGCGAAGGTCCGAGGAGGCCTTGGAGGCGATCCTCGCACTCGGATGGGCGAGGCTCCGGTCCACGGCCACGATGGCCTCCTCGAGTCCGCGCATCCGCGTCGTCAGGTCCTCGGCCAGCTTGCGCAGCCCCTCCTCAGGCCGATCCTCCTCGGCCACTCCCTCTACCTCGACCTGCGAACCGGCGGCCAGCCGCTCCTCGATCGACTGCGGACCCGCGCCGAGCTCCTCGAGCCTGAGCTCCCGTTCGGCGAGCAGGTCGTAGAGCCTTGCCGGGGCCCAGGTCATCGAGATCCTCGGCAGGAGGGCCGGCTGGGGGATCCCACAGTCCTCGTAGAGTCTCCTCGTCAACGCCATGTACGAGAGTTCACCGGGACCTACGACGCTGGCCAGGGTTGGGAGCAGGAGGTCCTGCCAGACCGGGCGCAGCAGGACGCCCGGCGAGAGGCGATGTGATCCGGGCAGGTCCTCGCCGTCGGGCAGGGGCATGCGCTTTCCACCAGGGGCCTGGTGGAAGAAGAGTGGTCCCTGCGGATCGACGGCGATCTCGAATCCGCGACTGTTCAGTTCTTCCTGATCAACCTGGAAGGCCTGGCGCAACCCCTCGGCCCGCTCCGCGATCCCCGGCAGGGGTTCCCGACAGGACGGAGGCAGGCGTCCCGGTTCGAGGACCAGGACGCCGTGCCTGCCCAGGTGCCGATGGATCATGCGTGTCAGATGTCGCCCGAGGGTCTCGCCCTCCTGCGCCCGGAGCTGACGCAACTCCTGGTCCCGGGCGTCCGAGGACGGCAACAGGTCGAAGGCCTGCTCGAGGGCCTGGTCGATCTCGTCCGCGACGACGACATCGTCGAGCGGACGCCCGCTGGCCGGCAGGGAGAGCCGCAGGCGTTGCAGGTCCAGGCCGGGATTGATCAGGAAGGAATGGTTGGCCTCGCCCCAGTCGTGGTCCTCGCTGTGGTTCCAGAACAGGACGACGACCTCGGGAGCCTCGGGCAGGGCCCGCAGGGACTCGGCCAGCCGGATCGCGGTCGCCAGCTTGTGCCAGACGTAGAGCGGCCCGCCGAAGAGCCCGGGCTGCTGCCCGGTCACGACGGCCCAGGTCCCCTCACGGGCCAGGCTGTCCACGGCCTGCAGGACCTCGCGGGGTGCCTCGAGTACCAGCGCCTCCTCGCGCAGGGCCTCGGCCACGGCGCTGCGGTACCGCTCATGTCCCCGATGCGCGCGCCGCTCGGCCGTCGCGGCCCAGACCTCCCCCGGCCCCTCGGGGAGTCGAGGCAGCAGGTCCCCGAGCCCGGGATTGCCCTCGAGCAGGGCATGGAAGAGTCCCGGCATGCCGAGCCGCGAGAACGGGACCTCCTGGAACGGAGGAGGCGTCACGTGCCCTGGCCCCGACCCAGGGCCGGCACGGCTTCGCGGATCTCGGCGAGCATGCCCTCGGCCCTGGCCACGACGACGGCCTCCCAATCCGGATCGCAGGGCTCGAAGCAGGAAGCCAGGCCGCGGCTGACCGGCAGCAGGGCCCCCAGGCCTTCGGCATCGAAGGCAGGCGCAAGCTCGGCGATCGAGGCCCCCTGGGCCCCCACGCCCGGAAGCAGCAACCAGGCCGCGGGCAGCTGCGCCCGAACCTTCTGGAGCACCTCGGGATGGGTCGCCCCGACGACGGCGCCGATCGGACCGAGCGCCTCACCGTCCTGGAGACAGCTCCGGTTCCAGGCCTCGATGGCCTGGGCCACTCTTTCGTAGACCTTGTTGCCCTCGGCGTCCTCGAGGTCCTGGAAGCGCGCCCAACCTGGATTGCTGGTGACACAGAGCACGAAGGCACCCCGCGTCCCCTGCCCCCTGCAGGCTTCGAGGAAGGGCTCGATCGAGTCGTCCCCGAGGTACGGATGCAGGGTCAGCATGTCGGCCCATGCGTAGTGGGCCTGGGCATAGGCCGCGGCCGTGGAGCCGATGTCCCCTCGCTTGACGTCCCCGATGACGACGAGGTCCCTCTCCCGCCCCTGCTCGCAGGCGAGCGCATACTCCTCGAGACCTCCGCTGCCGAGCTGCTCGAAGAAGGCGCTCTGCGGTTTGATCCCGACGACGTACGGAGCCAGGAGCTCGATCAGGCGATCGTGGAAGGCGCGCATCCCCCCCTCGCCCCGAAAGGCCTCCGGGAAGCGCTCCGGCCGCGGATCCAGTCCCAGGACCAGGGGGGACCCCTTGGCCCGGACGGCCTCGGCCAACCGACTCGAAACTCTCCTCGTCATGGGTCGGAAGCTAACCGGCCCCCCGGTCGAGACAAGGCCGCGGAGGACCGGGATCCGATCCGGCTGGAGGGGGCCGAGGTCCCCAGCCGAAGAGAGGGTGGAGACCCAGGAGTACCCACCCTCGTGAACCACCACCCAGACCGCCGCGGCCGCAGGATCCTCGTCATCGACAACGATCCCCAGATCCGGGACCTGATCCACATCGTCCTCAAGGGCAGTGGCTACCAGGCGGAGACCGCGGATCATCCCGACCTGGCCCTCGAGAAGGCCGAGCGCAGCGAGCCGCCCTTCGACCTGCTGCTGGTCGACCTCTACATGCCGGAGATCTCGGGCCTCGACCTGGCCGAGAAGGTCCTCGACAAGCACCCCTGCACCAAGATCCTGTACGTCTCCGGGATCTCCCACCTGGAGGAGATCCAGCAGCGTTGCCAGCGGGACTGGGAGGGCAAGCAGGACTTCCTCGACAAGCCCTTCCGGCCGACCGAGCTGCTCTCCAAGGTCGACGAATTGCTCGAGGTCGAGGGCAGCTGAGCCGAGCCGGCGGGATCGGGTACAACCTGGACCTCCCTCTGGAAGGCTTCCGTCCTCCCGCTCCTCCTCCGGGTCCTCTCGATGCCTCAGTCCTCCCTGCTCGAGCCCGCTCTGCGTATGGGCTCCCTCCTCCTCCTCGCCACCTTCCTTACCGGACTCCCGGCCCAGGATCCCGGCACGACCTGGCGCCTCGAGGTCCAGGCCGATGCCCCCACCCTGGCCCTGCTGAGACAACGGGCCTGGCTCGATGGATGCGGGGGGAGCGTGGATCTCGGCAGGGTCGAGATCTTCGTACCCGCCGAGGAGAAGGCCGAGTTCGATCGGCTGCGCCTACGTATCCTCACCTCGGATCGCGGACGCCCCTTCGCCATGACACGGAACTCGATCCCGCTCGCCCCGGACAGTGACTACTTCACCCGAGCCGAGATCGAGGCGGAGCTGCTCAAGCTCGAGAAGGCCCATCCGAAGCTCGCCCGACGCGTGGACCTGAACGCCCTGACCAGGACCGCGCCCACGCATGCCGGCAACCGACTCTATGCCCTGGTGATCTCCGACAAGGTCCGGAGCCAGGAGGACGAGAGCCGCGTCCTGATCGCCGCCCAGCACCATGCGCGCGAACTGAACAGTCCCTACATGGCGATCCAGGCCGCCCGCCGACTCCTGCAGGGCTATGCAAGCGATGCAAGGATCCGCAAGGTCGTCGACGAGCAGGAGATCTGGATCCTTCCCTGCGTCAACCCGGACGGCGTCGACCATGTCTGGAGCAAGGATCGCTACTGGCGCAAGAACCGCCGGAAGAACAAGGACGGCAGCTGGGGCGTCGACCTCAACCGCAACTACCCGATCGACTGGGGGATCTGCGGAAGCTCGAGCAGCAAGGGATCGTCCAATGCCTACCGCGGCAGCTCGGCCGGCTCCGAACCGGAGACCCGGACCATCCTCGCCCTGGCCCGGCGCATGCGCTTCGGCCGCTACCTCGACTTCCACAGCCATGGCCAGGAGGTGCTGACGACCTTCAGCTCCTGCCGGCAGAAGGGGTACGACAAGAAGCCCTGGGGCCTGATGGAGGCCTGACACCGGATGCGCCTGGCCAAGGCCATGGGCTACAAGACGCGCTACCCCTCGGCCTCCGGCGAGGCTCAGGAATGGCATTGCCACGAGAACGGGTCCCTGTCCTTCCTCGTCGAGGTCGGGACCTCGTTCCAGCCCAGGTTCGCCGAGACCAAGAAGGAGGAGCTCAGGGTCTGGCCCGGTGTGCTGACCTTCCTCGAGTTCCGGCCGACGGTCCGTGCACGGGTCCGCTCCCTGCGTGGCGCGACACCGCTCGAGGGTGTGGTCGAACTGCCCGGACTCGGGCTCGCCAAGGGCGAACGCAGCCGCTCCTCCGCCGACCTGGGACGCCTCGAACTCTGGCTCCCGCCCGGCAGGCATGCCTCCAAGCTACAGGCTCCGGGCCACGACCCGCTGAGCGCCTCGGTCCTCGCCGGCAGCTACGGCAGCCAGACCCTGCTCGACTGGAAGCCGGTCCCGACGATCCCCAAGGCCAGGCTCAGCGCTCCTGCGAAGGCGGTCATGGGTCAGCCGACGACGCTCCTGCTCTCGGCTGGGGATCCGGGGCGTCCGTACTGGATCGCCATGGCACTGACGGCCTCGCCGGGATTCGCACTCGAAGGTCGGCACCTCGCCATCAACGCCGACCCGGTCTTCTTCGACAGCTTCCAGAACCTGGCCCCGGTCTACGTCGGCCAGCACGGCAAGCTCGACGCGAAGGGTGAGGGCAGGGCCACTCTGACCTGGCCCAAGCTCGCCTGGATGCAGGGCATTCGGCTGCACTTCCTGGGCCTGACCTTCGAGAAGGGCTGGCCCCTCGGAGTCCGGGCGATCAGCCAGGGTGCTTCGCTCAGGCTCTCGGTCCGGTAGCCTCATGGCCTTCCGCCACCCAGGAGGCCCCGATGCAGATCCTGCTCGCGCTCGCAAGCTTCGCCCTACCGGTCCAGACCTGGGAGTTCACGGTGGGCGGGGAACTCCCCGTCCTCGCTCCGCCGGTCCTGATCGAGAGCGAGGGCAAGCCCATCGATGTCGAGGTCGGACATGCCGCGCCATGGTTCGCCGACCTGGACGGGGATGGACGCCCGGAGCTGCTCGTCGGTCAGTTCGGCAAGGGCCGCCTGCGCATCCATCCCGCCACGCGGGGGGAGGCCACAGAACCACCCCGTTTCGGGGGCTTCCGCTGGCTGCATGCCGAGAAGGAGATCGCCTCGATCCCGACCGGTTGATGCGTGGGCTTCGGTCCGCAGGTCGCGGACCTCGACGGGGACGGCATCCAGGATCTCTTCACCGGCTCCTGGCCCGGTGAGATCTATCACTTCCGGGGACTGGGCAAGGGTCGCTTCGCCAGGCCCGTGACCCTGCGCAACCACATGGAGAAGGTCCTCCAACCCGGCCAGGCTACGACGGCCTTCGTCGGGGACTGGAACGGGGACCGTCGACCCGATCTCCTCTGCGGCAACCTCGCCGGGCAGGTCAAGATCTACGTCGACCGTGCCAAGGAGGGCGCGGTCCGGTTCGACGAGGAGCACGTCCTCCGCATCGGGGACGAGGAACTCCGCGTCCCCGGCGGGGACTCACATCCGATCCTCGCCGACTGGGATCGCGACGGCCGTGTCGACCTGCTCTCCGGTTCGGGTACCGGTGCCGTGCTCTGGTACCGCAACCTCGAAGAGGATCCCCGCAAGCTCCCGCGCTACGCCAAGGGCAGGACCCTGGTGCCCACTCCCGAGCCCAAGCGCAACGAGGAACCGGGCAAGCCGCCGAGGCATCCAGGCTCCCGCAGCAAGATCCAGGTCGTCGACCTCGATGAGGACGGCCACCCGGACCTCCTGCTCGGCGACTTCGCGATGGTGCATCCCCGCAATCCCCTGCTCGGCTCGCGTCCGCAGGACAAGGAGAAGAAGCGCCTGCGCATGCGTGAGCTCCGCATGACGATCCTGGTCCTCGAGTCGAAGGCCAAGAAGGGCGAGCTCAACGAGATCGAGACCCGCCTGCTCGAGCAGAGCCGGAAGGAACTCGAGGCCCTCACCAAGCCCGTGCTCCTGAAGCCGGCAGAGGTGCCCAAGCCGAGCTTCCACGGGAGGGTCTGGTGGTTCCGCCGCCTGCCGCCGAACGAAGGACGAGGCAGGGACGGGGAAGACTGGCACGAGGCTCTGAGCGCTCGCGCGGGCCCCTCGATCCTCCGGGGCCGCGAGGAGGTCCTCAGTTGATGGAGCCGCTGATCCTGGGGACCAGGCCCATGTTCTTGGTCATCCATCCGGTGGCCTTGGTCGAGTCGTAGAAGCCGACCATCTGCTGGGGCTGACGGTCGTAGGCCAGCTGCATGTCGACACCGTTGGAGAAGACCAGCCCGAACTTGTTGGCCTTGGGATCGACGAAGAGCCCCTGTGCGTAGATCCGGGCCATGGCCAGCCCCTTGTCCTTGGGGATCGGCAGGGAAGAGATGCCCTGGTAGCCCCCCTTCCCGGCCGACAGCGGCAGCGGGAGGACGAGGTCCATGCTTGTGTAGAGATGGTTGCCCGAGGCCCCGAACGCAGTGAGGTCGAGGGGCAGCTTGAGCGGCCCGAAGCTCGAACGGCTGAAACCGAAGATCGCCGCGGCCCCGAGGTTCGTGGGAATCCCAGCGGCCCGGAAGTCGACGCTCCCGCCAGGCTTGAGGTTGGACTTGCTGTTGCAGAAGGCATCCGGGAAGGCAGATCCCGAGAAGCTACCGAAGCTCCCGAACTTGGTGCTGTCCCCGACCCCGGCTGCCTGGATGTGGGCGTCGAGGAAGTAGTTCCCCTTGCTGGGCTGACCGGGGATCTCCCATTCGAGCAACAAGGAGCCCTTGCTCTTCAGGTAGGTGAAGGGCTTCGCGAACTTGAACGTGATGTTGAAGGGCCGGACCTTGGGCGGCTGGGCCGCGAGCTTTTAGGCACCGTCGAGCACGGTGATCTGGCTGGCCCCACGGTTCTTGGCAAAGGTCGTGGACATCGAAGCGGGCGAGACGGAGGTCGTCCCGACCTTGAAGATCAACCGCTTGAACGAACGGGAAGCGAGAGCCTGGAGGCTGCCGGCATCGGCGCGGAGGCCGATGTCCTGGATCACGGCGATCGCCTTGCAGAACGCGGCGCCATCGATGATCTGCTGCACGCGACCGGCGGCGTAGCCGCTGAAGGTCGGCGTAGACGTGCTGCCATCGAGGCAACGGCTGTCGGGCACGATCCGGGAGTGGTCTGGGCACCCAGCGGGGCCACCAGGAGGGCCGCCAAGGGAAGGGCGAGGGTGAACGGACGACGGGTAGGGCTTCATGGAGGGATCTCGGCCTGGATTCAGCAGCCCGTTGAAGAACCCCAGCGGCACCAGACCATCCTCTTCCTCGCCCCATCACCACTCGAAAGCCTCGACGAATCCGTGGATTCGCCTGCGTTTTCGAGAGGGATGAGACGAGGAATCCGACGCCCTGGCATCCACTGGAGTTCTTCAGCAGGCTGTTAGGGCTGCGGGGCGATCGGGCAGGCCCGAATGTAGGAGGCATGGATCGATTCGTAACCCCTCCCTGTAGAGGGCCTGGAACAGATCCCGGACCGGCCGCTCCTTCTCTCCTGGAAGTCTCGATCGAGGACCTCAAGGGGTCTGGACCAAGAACGAAGGCCCGACCCTGCCAGGCAGGATCGGGCCTTCGGGAGCTGGAGCCTGAGATCGGACTTGAACCGATGACCTGCTCATTACGAATGAGCTGCTCTACCAACTGAGCTACTCAGGCCCATCGCGGGACCGGGTCCCGGCAAAACGAGCGCAGAAGGCTAGGGATCGGCTCTGGGGGAGTCAACATCGCCCGCCGCCCCCGGGCCGCCGGGATCGCTCTCCCGCAGGGCCTGGAGCAGCAGCAACAGGGCCTCGTGGCTGGCTCTCGAACGGACCAGTCCTCGGCCGAGATCCCCATGTTGTCGATGCCGGTGCCAGACCTGCCCGGCCGTGGCCACGGCGTAGTGGACCGTACCGACCGGCTTGTCCTCGCTCCCTCCACCGGGCCCGGCGATGCCGGTGATGGCCAGCCCGATCGAGGCCCCGCTCCGCTCCCGCGCTCCTTCTGCCATGATCCGGGCACAGGCTTCGGACACGGCACCCTCCTGGTCGAGGAGTTCCTCCGGCACACCGAGCAGGTCGCGCTTGGCCTCGTTGGCATAGGTGACGAAGGAGCGCCCGAGGACGGCCGAGACCCCGGCCACGTCGCCGAGCCTGGCCGTGACCATGCCGGACGTGCAGGACTCGGCCAGGGCGATCGTCAACCCCCGGCGTTCGAGCTCGGCAACGAGGAAGTCCTCGAGCTCGCCGCTCCCCTCGCCGAGGTACCAGTCCCGCCCCCCTTGGACCAGCTCCTGGACCAGCCCCTCCAGCTCGGCCTTGGCCTGCTCGCCGAGGGCGCGCATCGTCACGCGGATCAGGCCGCGATGTGCCGTCATGCCGACGCGCAGGGTCCCGCCCTCCCCGAGCCGATCGGCGAAGCGTTCTCCAAGCTGCGACTCGGGCACGCCTGCGAAGACAAGGGTCCTCTGCAGGAGCGGACGCGCCATCGGGGCCAACTGCGGAGCCACCTGCTGCTCGAACATGGCCTTCATCTCAGAGGGCACCCCCGGCATCACGAAGAGGCTCTCCCCGCCCTCGAGATCGAGCCGGATACCCGGCGCCGTGCCCCGCGAGTTGGGCAGTCGGCTCGCTCCCTCGGGCAGCAGGGCCTGCCGACGGTTGGAGTGCGAGGGCACCCGCCCGAGCCTCTCGAAGAGCGCCTGGATCTCGGCCCAGCCCTCGGAATCCTCGACCAGCTCGCGACCGGCGAAGCGCGCCAGGGCCTCGCGGGTCCGATCGTCCTCGGTGGGCCCCAACCCTCCGGTCACGAAGACCAGGCGCCCGCGCCGACGCGCGTACTCGAGCGCAGCCACGATGTCCGCCGTCCCATCGCCCTCGATCAGATGGGCGGCGACCTCGATGCCGAGCTCGGTCAGCCGGCCAGCCAGCCACTGCCCGTTGCGATCGAAGGTCCGGCCATCGACG